>JBBPBR010001889.1:978528-1014344 GCA_037974775.1 Cicer pinnatifidum | reverse complement strand
TGTCATTGGATTAACATTTAGGTCATTTTCGTCCTCCCTAGTCATATTCTTGTCCAATTAGGGTATTTAACCAGTCTTGTGCATCCAATAGGTGTGTTTGTGTCATTAGATGATCAATTAGGTCATTATCGTCCTCCCTAGGCGTATTCTTGTCCAATTAGGGTTTTTAACCAATCTTGTGCATCCAATAGGTGTGTTTGTGTCATTGGATGATCAATTAGGTCATTTTCGTCCTCCCTAGGCTTATTCTTGTTCAATTAGGGTTTTTAACCAATCTTGTGCATCCAATAGGTTTGTTTGTGTCATTGGATGATAAATTAGGTCATTTTCGTCCTCCCTAGGCTTATTCTTGTCCAATTAGGGTTTTTAACCAATCTTGGGCATCCAATAGGTGTGTTTGTGTCATTGGATGATCTATTAGATCATTTTGATCCACCCTAGGCTTATTCTTGTCCAATTAGGGTTTTTGACAAATCTTGTGCATCCAATAAGTTCATTTGTGTCATTGAATTAACATTTAGGTCATTTTCGTCCTCCCTAGACATATTCTTGTCCAGTTAGGGTTTTTAACCAATCTTGTGCATCCAATAGGTGTGTTTGTGTCATTGGATGATCAATTAGGTCATTTTCGTCCTCCCTAGGCTTATTCTTGTTCAATTAAGGTTTTTAACCAATCTTGTGCATCCAATAGGTTTGTTTGTGTCATTGGATGATCAATTAGGTCATTTTCGTCCTCCCTAGGCTTAATCTTGTTCAATTAGGGTTTTTAACCAATCTTGTGCATCCAATAGGTGTGTTTGTGTCATTGGATGATCAATTAGATCATTTTGATCCACCCTAGGCTTATTCTTGTCCAATTAGGGTTTTTGACCAATCTTGTGCATCCAATAAGTTCATTTGTGTCATTGAATTAACATTTAGGTCATTTTCGTCCTCCCTAGACATATTCTTGTCCAGTTAGGGTTTTTAACCAATCTTGTGCATCCAATAGGTGTGTAGGTCATTTTCGTCCTCCCTAGGCATATTCTTTTCCAATTAGGGTTTTTAAGCAATATTGTGCATCCAATAGGTGTGTTTGTGTCATTGGATGATAAATTAGGTCATTTTCGTCCTCCCTAGGCTTATTCTTGTCCAATTGGGGTTTTAACCAGTCTTGTGCATCCAATTGGTGTGCTTGTGTCATTGGATGATCAATTAGGTCATTTTCTTCATCCCTAGGCTTATTCTTGTCCAATTAGGGTTTTTAACCAATCTTGTGCATCCAATAAGTTCATTTGTGTCATTGAATTAACATTTAGGTCATTTTCGTCCTCCCTAGGCATATTCTTGTCCAATTAGGGTTTTTAACCAATCTTGTGCATCCAATAGGTGTGTTTGTGTCATTCGATGATCAATTAGGTCATTTTCATCCTCCCTAGGCTTATTCTTGTCCAATTAGGGTTTTTAACCAATCTTGTGCATCCAATAAGTTCATTTGTGTCATTGGATTAACATTTAGGTCATTTTTGTCATCCCGAGGCCTATTCTCGACCAATTAGGGTTTTTAACCAATCTTGTGCATCCAATAAGTTCATTTGTGTTATTGGATTAACATTTAGGTCATTTTCGTCCTCCCTAGGCATATTCTTGTCCAATTAGGGTTTTTAATCAATCTTGTGCATCCAATAGGTGTGTTTGTGTCATTGGATGATCAATTAGGTCTTTTTCGTCATCCCTAGGCTTATTCTTGTCCAATTAAGGTTTTTAACCAATCTTGTGCATCCAATAGGTTTGTTTGTGTCATTGGATGATAAATTAGGTCATTTTCGTCCTCCCTAGGCTTATTCTTGTCCAATTAGGGTTTTTAACCAATCTTGTGCATCCAATAGGTGTGTTTGTGTCATTGGATGATCAATTAGGTCATTTTCTTCATCCCTAGGCTTATTCTTGTCCAATTAGGGTTTTTGACCAATCTTGTGCATCCAATAAGTTCATTTGTGTCATTGAATTAACATTTAGGTCATTTTCGTCCTCCCTAGACATATTCTTGTCCAGTTAGGGTTTTTAACCAATCTTGTGCATCCAATAGGTGTGTTTGTGTCATTGGATGATCATTTAGGTCATTTTCGTCCTCCCTAGGCGTATTCTTGTCCAATTAGGGTTTTTAACCAATCTTGTGCATCCAATAGGTGTGTTTGTGTCATTGGATGATAAATTAGGTCATTTTCGTCCTCCCTAGGCTTATTCTTGTCCAATTAGGGTTTTTAACCAATCTTGTGCATCCAATAGGTGTGTTTGTGTCATTGGATGATCAATTAGGTCATTTTCGTCCTCACTAGGCTTATTCTTGTCCAATTAGGGTTTTTAACCAATCTTGTGCATCCAATAACTTTGTTTGTGTCATTGAATTAATATTTAGGTCATTTTCGTCCTCCCTAGGCATATTCTTGTCCAATTAGGGTTTTTAACCAATCTTGTGCATCCAATAGCTGTGTTTGTGTCATTGAATGATAAATTAGGTCATTTTCGTCCTCCCTAGGCTTATTCTTGTCCAATTAGGGTTTTTAACCAATCTTGTGCATCCAATAGGTGTGTTTGTGTCATTGGATGATCAATTAGGTCATTTTCGTCCTCCCTAGGCTTATTCTTGTCCAATTAGGGTTTTTAACCAATCTTGTGCATCCAATAGGTGTGTTTGTGTCATTGGATGATCAATTAGGTCATTTTCGTCCTTTCTATGCTTATTCTTGTCCAATTAAGGTTTTTAACAAATCTTGTGCATCCAATAAGTTCATTTGTGTCATTGGATGATCAATTAGGTCATTTTCGTCCTCCCTAGGCTTATTCTTGTCCAATTAGGGTTTTTAACCAATCTTGTGCATCCAATAGGTGTGTTTGTGTCATTGGATGATCAATTAGGTCATTTTCGTCCTCCCTAGGCATATTCTTGTCCAACTAGGGTTTTTAACCAATCTTGTGCATCCAATAAGTTCATTTGTGTCATTGGATGATCAATTAGGTCATTTTCATCCTCCCTAGCCATATTCTTGTCCAACAATGGTTTTTAACCAATCTTGTGCATCCAATAGGTGTGTTTGTGTCATTGGATGATCAATTAGGTCATTTTCGTCCTCCCTAGGCTTATTCTTGTCCAATTAGGGTTTTTAACCAATCTTGTGCATCCAATAGGTGTGTTTGTGTCATTGGATGATCAATTAGGTCATTTTCGTCCTCCCTAGGCTTATTCTTGTCCAATTAGGGTTTTTAACCAATCTTGTGCATCCAATAGGTGTGTTTGTGTCATTGGATGATCAATTAGGTCATTTTCGTCCTCCCTAGGCTTATTCTTGTCCAATTAGGGTTTTTAACCAATCTTGTGCATCCAATAAGTTCATTTGTGTCATTGGATGATCAATTAGGTCATTTTCGTCCTTCCTAGGCATATTCTTGATCAACTAGGGTTTTAAACCAATCTTGTGCATCCAATAGGTGTGTTTGTGTCATTGGATGATCAATTAGGTCATTTTCGTCCTCCCTAGGCTTATTCTTGTCCAATTAGGGTTTTTAACCAATCTTGTGCATCCAATAGGTGTGTTTGTGTCATTGGATGATCAATTAGGTCATTTTCGTCCTCCCTAGGCTTATTCTTGTCCAATTAGGGTTTTTAACCAATCTTGTGCATCCAATAGGTGTGTTTGTGTCATTGGATGATCAATTAGGTCATTTTCGTCCTCCCTAGGCTTATTCTTGTCCAATTAGGGTTTTTAACCAATCTTGTGCATCAAATAAGTTGAGTTGTGTCATTGGATTAGTATTTAGGTTATTTTCGTCCTCCCTTGGCTTATTCTTGTCCAATTAGGGTTTTTAACCAATCTTGTGCATCCAATAAGTTCATTTGTGTCATTGGATTAACATTTAGGTCATTTTCGTTCTCCCTAGGCATATTCTTGTCCAATTAGGGTTTTTAACCAATCTCGTGCATCCAATAGGTGTGTTTGTGTCATTGGATGATCAATTAGGTCATTTTCGTCCTTTCTATGCTTATTCTTGTCCAATTAGGGTTTTTAACCAATCTTGTGCATCCAATAGGTGTGTTTGTGTCATTGGATGATCATTTAGGTCATTTTCGTCCTCCCTAGGCATATTCTTATCCAATTAGGGTTTTTATCCAATCTTGTGCATCCAATAGGTGTGTTTGTGTCATTGGATGATCAATTAGGTCATTTTCGTCCTCCCTAGGCATATTCTTGTCCAATTAGGGTTTTTAACCAATCTTGTGCATCCAATAGGTGTGTTTGTGTCATTGGATGATCATTTAGGTCATTTTCGTCCTCCCTAGGCGTATTCTTGTCCAATTAGGGTTTTTAACCAATCTTGTGCATCCAATAGGTGTGTTTGTGTCATTGGATGATCAATTAGGTCATTTTCGTCTTCCCTAGGCTTATTCTTGTTCAATTAGGGGTTTTAACCAATCTTGTGCATCCAATAGGTTTGTTAGTGTCATTGGATGATCAATAAGGTCATTTTCGTCCTCCCTAGGCTTATTCTTGTCCAATTAGGGTTTTTAACCAATCTTGTGCATCCAATAGGTGTGTTTGTGTCATTGGATGATCAATTAGATCATTTTGATCCACCCTAGGTTTATTCTTCTCCAATTAGGGTTTTTAACCAATCTTGTGCATCCAATAGGTTTGTTTGTGTCATTGGATGATAAATTAGGTCATTTTCGTCCTCCCTAGGCTTATTCTTGTCCAATTAGGGTTTTTAACCAATCTTGTGCATCCAATAGGTGTGTTTGTGTCATTGGATGATCAATTAGATCATTTTGATCCAACCTAGGCTTATTCTTGTCCAATTAGGGTTTTTGACCAATCTTGTGCATCCAATAAGTTCATTTGTGTCATTGAATTAACATTTAGGTCATTTTCGTCCTCCCTAGACATATTCTTGTCCAGTTAGGGTTTTTAACCAATCTTGTGCATCCAATAGGTGTGTTTGTGTCATTGGATGATCATTTAGGTCATTATCGTCCTCCCTAGGCGTATTCTTGTCCAATTAGGGTTTTTAACCAATCTTGTGCATCCAATAGGTGTGTTTGTGTCATTGGATGATAAATTAGGTCATTTTCGTCCTCCCTAGGCTTATTCTTGTCCAATTAGGGTTTTTAACCAATATTGTGCATCCAATAGGTGTGTTTGTGTCATTGGATGAACAATTAGGTCATTTTCGCCCTCCCGAGGCTTATTCTCGACCTATTAGGGTTTTTAACCAATCTTGTGCATCCAATAGGTTCATTTGTGTGATTGGATTAACATTTAGGTCATTTTCGTCCTCGCTAGTCATATTCTTGTCCAATTAGGGTTTTTAACCAATCTTGTGCATCCAATAGGTGTGTTTGTGTCATTGGATGATCATTTAGGTCATTATCGTCCTCCCTAGGCGTATTCTTGTCCAATTAGGGTTTTTAACCAATCTTGTGCATCCAATAGGTGTGTTTGTGTCATTGGATGATCAATTAGGTCATTTTCTGCTTCCCTAGGCTTATTCTTGTTCAATTAGGGGTTTTAACCAATCTTGTGCATCCAATAGGTTTGTTAGTGTCGTTGGATGATCAATAAGGTCATTTTCGTCCTCCCTAGGCTTATTCTTGTCCAATTAGGGTTTTTAACCAATCTTGTGCATCCAATAGGTGTGTTTGTGTCATTGGATGATCAATTAGATCATTTTGATCCACCCTAGGTTTATTCTTCTCCAATTAGGGTTTTTAACCAATCTTGTTCATCCAATAAGTTCATTTGTGTCATTGGATTAACATTTAGGTCATTTTCGTCCTCCCTAGTCATATTCTTGTCCAATTAGGGTATTTAACCAATCTTGTGCATCCAATAGGTGTGTTTGTGTCATTGGATGATCAATTAGGTCATTATCGTCCTCCCTAGGCGTATTCTTGTCCAATTAGGGTTTTTAACCAATCTTGTGCATCCAATAGGGGTGTTTGTGTCATTGGATGATCAATTAGGTCATTTTCGTCCTCCCTAGGCTTATTCTTGTTCAATTATGGTTTTTAACCAATCTTGTGCATCCAATAGGTTTGTTTGTGTCATTGGATGATAAATTAGGTCATTTTCGTCCTCCCTAGGCTTATTCTTGTCCAATTAGGGTTTTTAACCAATCTTGTGCATCCAATAGGTGTGTTTGTGTCATTGGATGATCAATTAGATCATTTTGATCCAACCTAGGCTTATTCTTGTCCAATTAGGGTTTTTGACCAATCTTGTGCATCCAATAAGTTCATTTGTGTCATTGAATTAACATTTAGGTCATTTTCGTCCTCCCTAGACATATTCTTGTCCAGTTAGGGTTTTTAACCAATCTTGTGCATCCAATAGGTGTGTTTGTGTCATTGGATGATCATTTAGGTCATTATCGTCCTCCCTAGGCGTATTCTTGTCCAATTAGGGTTTTTAACCAATCTTGTGCATCCAATAGGTGTGTTTGTGTCATTGGATGATAAATTAGGTCATTTTCGTCCTCCCTAGGCTTATTCTTGTCCAATTAGGGTTTTTAACCAATATTGTGCATCCAATAGGTGTGTTTGTGTCATTGGATGATCAATTAGGTCATTTTCGCCATCCCGAGGCTTATTCTCGACCTATTAGGGTTTTTAACCAATCTTGTGCATCCAATAAGTTCATTTGTGTCATTGGATTAACATTTAGGTCATTTTCGTCCTCCCTAGGCATATTCTTGTCCAATTAGGGTTTTTAACCAATCTTGTGCATTCAATAGATGTGTTTGTGTGATTGGATGATCAATTAGGTCATTTTGATCCTCCCTAGGCTTATTCTTGTCCAATTAGGGTTTTTAACCAATCTTGTGCATCCAATAGGTGTGTTTGTGTCATTGGATGATCAATTAGGTCATTTTCGCCCTCCCGAGGCTTATTCTCGACCAATTAAGGTTTTTAACCAATCTTGTGCATCCAATAGGTTCATTTGTGTCATTGGATTAACATTTAGGTCATTTTCGTCCTCCCAAGTCATATTCTTGTCCAATTAGGGTTTTTAACCAATCTTGTGCATCCAATAGGTGTGTTTGTGTCATTGGATGATAATTTAGGTCATTTTCTTCCTCCCTAGGCTTATTCTTGTCCAATTAGGGTTTTTAACCAATCTTGTGCATCCAATAGGTGTGTTTGTGTCATTGGATGATCAATTAGGTCATTTTCGTCCTCCCTTGGCTTATTCTTGTCCAATTAGGGTTTTTAACCAATCTTGGGCATCCAATAGGTGTGTTTGTGTCATTGGATGATAAATTAGGTCATTTTCGTCCTCCCTAGGCTTATTCTTGTCCAATTAGGGTTTTTAACCAATCTTGTGCATCCAATAGGTGTGTTTGTGTCATTGGATGATCAATTAGGTCATTTTCGCCCTCCCGAGGCTTATTCTCGACCAATTAAGATTTTTAACCAATCTTGTGCATCCAATAGGTTCATTTGTGTCATTGGATTAACATTTAGGTCATTTTCGTCCTCCCTAGTCATATTCTTGTCCAATTAGGGTATTTAACCAATCTTGTGCATCCAATAGGTGTGTTTGTGTCATTGGATGATCAATTAGGTCATTTTCGTCCTCCCTAGGCTTATTCTTGTTCAATTAGGGTTTTTAACCAATCTTGTGCATCCAATAGGTTTGTTTGTGTCATTGGATGATAAATTAGGTCATTTTCGTCCTCCCTAGGCTTATTCTTGTCCAATTAGGGTTTTTAACCAATCTTGTGCATCCAATAGGTGTGTTTGTGTCATTGGATGATCAATTAGATCATTTTGATCCAACCTAGGCTTATTCTTGTCCAATTAGGGTTTTTGACCAATCTTGTGCATCCAATAAGTTCATTTGTGTCATTGAATTAACATTTAGGTCATTTTCGTCCTCCCTAGACATATTCTTGTCCAGTTAGGGTTTTTAACCAATCTTGTGCATCCAATAGGTGTGTTTGTGTCATTGGATGATCATTTAGGTCATTATCGTCCTCCCTAGGCGTATTCTTGTCCAATTAGGGTTTTTAACCAATCTTGTGCATCCAATAGGTGTGTTTGTGTCATTGGATGATAAATTAGGTCATTTTCGTCCTCCCTAGGCTTATTCTTGTCCAATTAGGGTTTTTAACCAATATTGTGCATCCAATAGGTGTGTTTGTGTCATTGGATGATCAATTAGGTCATTTTCGCCATCCCGAGGCTTATTCTCGACCTATTAGGGTTTTTAACCAATCTTGTGCATCCAATAAGTTCATTTGTGTCATTGGATTAACATTTAGGTCATTTTCGTCCTCCCTAGGCATATTCTTGTCCAATTAGGGTTTTTAACCAATCTTGTGCATTCAATAGATGTGTTTGTGTGATTGGATGATCAATTAGGTCATTTTGATCCTCCCTAGGCTTATTCTTGTCCAATTAGGGTTTTTAACCAATCTTGTGCATCCAATAGGTGTGTTTGTGTCATTGGATGATCAATTAGGTCATTTTCGCCCTCCCGAGGCTTATTCTCGACCAATTAAGGTTTCTAACCAATCTTGTGCATCCAATAGGTTCATTTGTGTCATTGGATTAACATTTAGGTCATTTTCGTCCTCCCTAGTCATATTCTTGTCCAATTAGGGTATTTAACCAATCTTGTGCATCCAATAGGTGTGTTTGTGTCATTGGATGATCAATTAGGTCATTATCGTCCTCCCTAGGCGTATTCTTGTCCAATTAGGGTTTTTAACCAATCTTGTGCATCCAATAGGTGTGTTTGTGTCATTGGATGATCAATTAGGTCATTTTCGTCCTCCCTAGGCTTATTCTTGTCCAATTATGGTTTTTAACCAATCTTGTGCATCCAATAGGTGTGTTTGTGTCATTGGATTAACATTTAGGTCATTTTCGTCCTCCCTAGGCATATTCTTCTCCAATTAGGATTTTTAACCAATCTTGTGCATCCAATAGGTGTGTTTGTGTCATTGGATGATCAATTAGGTCATTTTCGTCCTCCCTAGGCTTATTCTTGTCCAATTAGGGTTTTTAACCAATCTTGTGCATCCAATAGGTGTGTTTGTGGCAACGGATGATCAATTAGGTCATTTTCGTCCTCCCTAGGCTTATTCTTGTCCAATTAGGGTTTTTAACCAATCTTGTGCATCCAATAGGTGTGTTTGTGTCATTGGATGATCAATTAGGTCATTTTCGTCCTCCCTAGGCTTATTCTTGTCCAATTAGGGTTTTTAACCAATCTTGTGCATCCAATAGATGTGTTTGTGTCATTGGATGATAAATTAGGTCATTTTCGTCCTCCCTAGGCTTATTCTTGTCCAATTAGGGTTTTTAACCAATCTTGTGCATCCAATAGGTGTGTTTGTGTCATTGGATGATCAATTAGGTCATTTTGATCCAACCTAGGCTTATTCTTGTCCAATTAGGGTTTTTGACCAATCTTGTGCATCCAATAAGTTCATTTGTGTCATTGAATTAACATTTAGGTCATTTTCGTCCTCCCTAGACATATTCTTGTCCAGTTAGGGTTTTTAACCAATCTTGTGCATCCAATAGGTGTGTTTGTGTCATTGGATGATCATTTAGGTCATTTTCGTCCTCCCTAGGCGTATTCTTGTCCAATTAGGGTTTTTAACCAATCTTGTGCATCCAATAGGTGTGTTTGTGTCATTGGATGATAAATTAGGTCATTTTCGTCCTCCCTAGGCTTATTCTTGTCCAATTAGGGTTTTTAACCAATATTGTGCATCCAATAGGTGTGTTTGTGTCATTGGATGATCAATTAGATCATTTTGATCCAACCTAGGCTTATTCTTGTCCAATTAGGGTTTTTGACCAATCTTGTGCATCCAATAAGTTCATTTGTGTCATTGAATTAACATTTAGGTCATTTTCGTCCTCCCTAGACATATTCTTGTCCAGTTAGGGTTTT
Source organism: Cicer pinnatifidum (assembly GCA_037974775.1). Lineage (NCBI taxonomy): Eukaryota > Viridiplantae > Streptophyta > Magnoliopsida > Fabales > Fabaceae > Cicer > Cicer pinnatifidum. Next base: position 1,004,400 of record JBBPBR010001889.1, on the reverse strand, counting down.
TAACCAATCTTGTGCATCCAATAGGTGTGTTTGTGTCATTGGATGATCATTTAGGTCATTATCGTCCTCCCTAGGCGTATTCTTGTCCAATTAGGGTTTTTAACCAATCTTGTGCATCCAATAGGTGTTTTGTGTCATTGGATGATAAATTAGGTCATTTTCGTCCTCCCTAGGCTTATTCTTATCCAATTAGGGTTTTTAACCAATATTGTGCATCCAATAGGTGTGTTTGTGTCATTGGATGATCAATTAGGTCATTTTCGCCCTCCCGAGGCTTATTCTCGACCTATTAGGGTTTTTAACCAATCTTGTGCATCCAATAGGTTCATTTGTGTGATTGGATTAACATTTAGGTCATTTTCGTCCTCGCTAGTCATATTCTTGTCCAATTAGGGTTTTTAACCAATCTTGTGCATCCAATAGGTGTGTTTGTGTCATTGGATGATCATTTAGGTCATTATCGTCCTCCCTAGGCGTATTCTTGTCCAATTAGGGTTTTTAACCAATCTTGTGCATCCAATAGGTGTGTTTGTGTCATTGGATGATCAATTAGGTCATTTTCGTCTTCCCTAGGCTTATTTTTGTTCAATTAGGGGTTTTAACCAATCTTGTGCATCCAATAGGTTTGTTAGTGTCATTGGATGATCAATAAGGTCATTTTCGTCCTCCCTAGGCTTATTCTTGTCCAATTAGGGTTTTTAACCAATCTTGTGCATCCAATAGGTGTGTTTGTGTCATTGGATGATCAATTAGATCATTTTGATCCACCCTAGGTTTATTCTTCTCCAATTAGGGTTTTTAACCAATCTTGTGCATCCAATAAGTTCATTTGTGTCATTGGATTAACATTTAGGTCATTTTCGTCCTCCCTAGTCATATTCTTGTCCAATTAGGGTTTTTAACCAATCTTGTGCATCCAATAGGTGTGTTTGTGTCATTGGATGATCAATTAGGTCATTTTCGTCCTTTCTATGCTTATTCTTGTCCAATTAGGGTTTTTAACCAATCTTGTGCATCCAATAAGTTCATTTGTGTCATTGGATGATCAATTAGGTCATTTTCGTCCTCCCTAGGCATATTCTTGACCAATTAGGGTTTTTAACCAATCTTGTGCATCCAATAGGTGTGTTTGTGTCATTGGATGATCAATTAGGTCATTTTCGTCCTCCCTAGGCTTATTCTTGTCCAATTAGGGTTTTTAACCAATCTTGTGCATCCAATAGGTGTGTTTGTGTCATTGGATGATCAATTAGGTCATTTTCGTCCTCCCTTGACTTATTCTTGTCAAATTAGGGTTTTTAACCAATCTTGTGCATCCAATAACTTTGTCAAATTAGGGTTTTTAACAAATCTTGTGCATCCAATAAGTTCATTTGTGTCATTGGATGATCAATTAGGTCACATTGATCCTCCCTAGGCTTATTCTTGTCCAATTAGAGTTTTTAACCAATCTTGTGCATCCAATAAGTTCATTTGTGTCATTGGATTAACATTTAGGTCATTTTCGTCCTCCCTAGGCATATTCTTGTCCAATTAGGGTTTTTAACCAATCTTGTGCATCCAATAGGTGTGTTTGTGTCATTGGATGATCTATTAGGTCATTTTCGTCCTCCCTATGCTTATTCTTGTCCAATTAGGGTTTTTAACCAATCTTGTGCATCCAATAAGTTCATTTGTGTCATTGGATGATCAATTAGGTCATTTTCGTCCTTCCTAGGCATATTCTTGTCCAATTAGAGTTTTTAACCAATCTTGGGCATCCAATAAGTTTGTTTATGTCATTGAATTAATATTTCGGTCATTTTCGTCCTTCCTAGGTATATTCTTGTCCAATTAGGGTTTTTAACCAATCTTGTGCATCTAATAGGTGTGTTTGTGTCATTGGATGATCAATTAGGTCATTTTCGTCCTCCCTAGGCTTATTCTTGTCCAATTATGGTTTTTAACCAATCTTGTGCATCCAATAAGTTCATTTGTGTCATTGAATGATCAATTAGGTCATTTTCGTCCTCCCTATGCATATTCTTGTCCAACTAGGGTTTTAAGCCGATCTTGTGCATCCAATAGGTGTGTTTGTGTCATTGGATGATCAATTAGGTCATTTTCGTCCTCCCTAGGCTTATTCTTGTCCAATTAGGGTTTTTAACCAATCTTGTGCATCCAATAGGTGTGTTTGTGTCATTGGATGATCAATTAGGCCATTTTCGTCCTCCCTAGGCTTATTCTTGTCCAATTAGGGTTTTTAACCAATCTTGTGCATCCGATAAGTTTGTTTGTGTCATTGAATTAATATTTAGGTCATTTTCGTCCTCCCTAGGCATATTCTTGTCCAATTCGGGTTTTTAACCAATCTTGTGCATCCAATAGGTGTGTTTGTGTCATTGGAAGATCAATTAGGTCATTTTCGTCCTCCCTAGGCATATTCTTGTCCAATTAGGGTTTTTAACCAATCTTGTGCATCCAATAGGTGTGTTTGTGGCAATGGATGATCAATTAGGTCATTTTCGTCCTCCCTAGGCTTATTCTTGTCCAATTAGGGTTTTTAACCAATTTTGTGTATCCAATAGGTGTGTTTGTGTCATTGGATGATCAATTAGGTCATTTTCGTCCTCCCTAGGCATATTCTTGTCCAATTAGGGTTTTTAACCAATCTTGTGCATCCAATAGGTGTGTTTGTGTCATTGGATGATCAATTAGGTCATTTTCGTCCTCCCTAGGCTTATTCTTGTCCAATTAGGGTTTTTAACCAATCTTGTGCATCCAATAGGTGTGTTTGTGTCATTGGATGATCAATTAGGTCATTTTCGTCCTCCCTAGACTTATTCTTGTCCAATTAGGGTTTTTAACCAATCATGTGCATCCAATAACTTTATTTGTGTCATTGAATTAATATTTAGGTCATTTTCGTCCTCCCTAAGCGTATTCTTTTCCAATTAGGGTTTTTAACCAATCTTGTGCATCCAATAGGTGTGTTTGTGTCATTGGATGATCAATTAGGTCATTTTCGTCCTTTCTAGGCTTATTCTTGTCCAATTAGGTTTTTAACCAATCTTGTGCATCCAATAGGTGTGTTTGTGTCATTGGATGATCAATTAGGTCATTTTCGTCCTCCCTAGACTTATTCTTGTCCAATTAGGGTTTTTAACCAATCTTGTGCATCCAATAACTTTGTTTGTGTCATTGAATTAATAATTAGGTCATTTTCGTCCTCCCTAGGCATATTCTTGTCCAATTAGGGTTTTTAACCAATCTTGTGCTTCCAATAGGTGTGTTTGTGTCATTGGATGATCAATTAGGTCATTTTCGTCCTCCCTAGGCTTATTCTTGTCCAATTAGGGTTTTTAACCAATCTTGTGCATCCAATAGGTGTGTTTGTGTCATTGGATGATCAATTAGGTCATTTCATCCTCCCTAGGCATATTCTTGTCCAATTAGGGTTTTTAACCGATCGTGTGCATCCAATAGGTGTGTTTGTGTAATTGGATGATCAATTAGGTCATTTTCATCCTCCCTAGGATTATTCTTGTCCAATTAGGGTTTTTAACCAATCTTGTGCATCCAATAAGTTTGTTTGTGTCATTGAATTAATATTTAGGTCATTTTCGTAGTCCCTAGGCATATTCTTGTCCAATTAGGGTTTTTAACCAATCTTGTGCATCCAATAGGTGTGTTTGTGTCATTGGATGATCAATTAGGTCATTTTCGTCCTCCCTAGGCTTATTCTTGTCCAATTAGGGTTTTTAACCAATCTTGTGCATCCAATAGGTGTGTTTGTGTCATTGGATGATCAATTAGGTCATTTTCGTCCTCCCTACGCTTATTCTTGTCCAATTAGGATTTTTAACCAATCTTGTGCATCCAATAGGTGTGTTTGTGTCATTGGATGATCAATTAGGTCATTCTCGTCCTCCCTACGCTTATTCTTGTCCAATTAGGGTTTTTAACCCATCTTGTGCATCCAATAAGTTTGTTTGTGTCATTGAATTAATATTTAGGTCCTTTTCGTCCTCCCTAGGCATATTCTTGTCCAATTAGGGTTTTTAACCAATCTTGTGCATCCAATAGGTGTGTTTGTGTCATTGGATGATCAATTAGGTCATTTTCGTCCTCCCTAGGCATATTCTTGTCCAATTAGGGTTTTTAACCAATCTTGTGCATCCAATAGGTGTGTTTGTGTCATTGGATGATCAATTAGGTCATTTTCGTCCTCCCAAGGCATATTCTTGTCCAATTAGGGTTTTTAACCAATCTTGTGCATCCAATAGGTGTGTTTGTGTCATTGGATGATCAATTAGGTCATTTTCGTCCTCCCTAGGCATATTCTTGTCCTATTAGGGTTTTTAACCAATCTTGTGGATCCAATAAGTTTATTTGTGTCTTTGAATTAATATTTATGTCATTTTCGTCCTCCCCAGACATATTCTTGTCCAATTAGGATTTTTAACAAATCTTATGCATCCAATAGGTGTGTTTGTGTCAATGGATGATCAATTAGGTTATTTACGTCCTCCCTAGGCTTATTCTTGTCCAATTAAAGTTTTTAACCAATCTTGTGCATCCAATAACTTTGTTTGTGTCATTAAATTAATATTTAGGTCATTTTCGTCCTCCCTATGCATATTCTTGTCCAATTAGGGTTTTTAACCAATCTTGTGCATCCAATAGGTGTGTTTGTGTCATTGGATGATCAATTAGGTCATTTTCGTCCTCCCTAGGCTTATTCTTGTCCAATTAGGGTTTTTAACCAATCTTGTGCATCCAATAGGTGTGTTTGTGTTATTGGATGATCAATAAGGTCATTTTCGTCCTCCCTAGGCATATTCTTGTCCAATTAGGGTTTTTAACCAATCTTGTGCATCCAATAGGTGTGTTTGTGTCATTGGATGATCAATTAGGTCATTTTCGTCCTCCCTAGGCTTATTCTTGTCCAATTAGGGTTTTTAACCAATCTTGTGCATCCAATAGGTGTGTTTGTGTCATTGGATGATCAATTAGGTCATTTTCGTCCTCCATAGACATATTCTTGTCCAATTAGGGTTTTTAACCAATCTTGTGCATCCAATAAGTTCATTTGTGTCATTGGATTAACATTTAGGTCATTTTCGTCCTCCCTAGGCATATTCTTGTCCAATTAGGGTTTTTAACCAATCTTGTGCATCCAATAGGTGTGTTTGTCGCAATGGATGATCAATTTGGTCATTTTCGTCCTCCCTAGGCTTATTCTTGTCCAATTAGGGTTTTTAACCAATCTTGTGCATCCAATAGGTGTGTTTGTGTCATTGGATGATCAATTAGGTCATTTTCGTCCTCCCTCGGCTTATTCTTGTCCAATTAGGGTTTTTAACCAATCTTGTGCATCCCATAACTTTGATTGTGTCATTGAATTAATATTTAGGTCATTTTCGTCCTCCCTAGGCATATTCTTGTCCAATTAGGGTTTTTAACCAATCTTGTGCATCCAATAGGTGTGTTTGTGTCATTGGATGATCAATTAGGTCATTTTCGTCCTCCCTAGGCTTATTCTTGTCCAATTAGGGTTTTTAACCAATCTTGTGCATCCAATAGGTGTGTTTGTGTCATTGGATGATCAATTAGGTCATTTTCGTCCTCCCTAGGCTTATTCTTGTCCAATTAGGGTTTTTAACCAATCTTGTGCATCCAATAGGTGTGTTTGTGTCATTGGATGATCAATTAGTTCATTTTTGTCCTCCCTAGGCTTATTCTTGTCCAATTAGGGTTTCTAACCAATCTTGTGCATCCAATAGGTGTGTTTGTGTCATTGGATGATCAATTAGGTCATTTTCGTCCTCCCTAGGCTTATTCTTGTCCAATTAGGGTTTTTAACCAATCTTGTGCATCCAATAGGTGTGTTTGTGTCATTGGATGATCAATTAGGTCATTTTTCGTCCTCCCTAAGCTTATTCTTGTCCAATTAGGGTTTTTAACCAATCTTATGCATCCAATAGGTGTGTTTGTGTCATTGGATGATCAATTAGGTCATTTTCGTCCTCCCTAGGCTTATTCTTGTCCAATTAGGGTTTTTAACCAATCTTGTGCATCCAATAGGTGTGTTTGTGTCATTGGATGATCAATTAGGTCATTTTCGTCCTCCCTAGGCTTATTCTTGTCCAATTAGGGTTTTTAACCAATCTTGTGCATCCAATAGGTGTGTTTGTGTCATTGGATGATCAATTAGGTCATTTTCGTCCTCCCTAGGCTTATTCTTGTCCAATTAGGGTTTTTAACCAATCTTGTACATCCAATAAGTTCATTTGTGTCATTGGATTTACATTTAGGTCATATCCGTCCTCCCTAGGCATATTCTTGTCCAATTAGGGTTTTTAACCTATCTTGTGCGTCCAATAAGTTCATTTGTGTTATTGGATTAACATTTAGGTCATATTCGTCCTCCCTAGGCATATTCTTGTCCAATTAGGGTTTTTAACCAATCTTGTGCATCCAATAGGTGTGTTTGTGTCATTGGATGTTCAATTAGGTCATTTTCGTCCTCCCTAGGCATATTCTTGTCCAATTAGGGTTTTTAACCAATCTTGTGCATCCAATAGGTGTGTTTGTGTCATTGGATGATCAATTAGGTCATTTTCGACCTGCCTAGGCTTAGTCTTGTCCAATTAGGGTTTTTAACCAATCTTGTGCATCCAATAAGTTGAGTTGTGTCATTGGATTAACATTTAGGTCATTTTCGTCCTCCCTAGGCTTATTCTTGTCCAATTAGGGTTTTTAACCAATCTTGTGCATCCAATAGGTGTGTTTGTGTCATTAGATGATCAATTAGGTTATTTTCGTCCTCCCTAGGGTTATTCTTGTCCAATTAGGGTTTTTAACCATTCTTGTGCATCCAATAAGTTCATTTGTGTCATTGGATTAACATTTAGGTCATTTTCGTCCTCCCTAGGCATATTCTTGTCCAATTAGGGTTTTTAACCAATCTTGTGCATCCAATAGGTGTGTTTGTGTCATTGGATGATCAATTAGGTCATTTTCGTCCTCCCTAGGCTTATTCTTGTCCAATTAGGGTTTTTAACCAATCTTGTGCATCCAATAACTTTGTTTGTGTCATTGAATTAATATTTAGGTCATTTTCGTCCTCCCTAGGCATATTCTTGTCCAATTAGGGTTTTTAACCAATCTTGTGCATCCAATAGGTGTGTTTGTGTCATTGGATGATCAATTAGGTCATTTTCGTTCCCCCTAGGCTTATTCTTGTCCAATTAGGGTTTTTCACCAATCTTGTGCATCCAATAACTTTGTTTGTGTCATTGAATTAATATTTAGGTCATTTTCGTCCTCCCTAGGCATATTCTTGTCCAATTAGGGTTTTTAACCAATCTTGTGCATCCAATAGGTGTGTTTGTGTCATTGGATGATCAATTAGGTCATTTTCGTCCTCCCTAGGCTTATTCTTGTCCAATTAGGGTTTTTAACCAATCTTGTGCATCCAATAACTTTGTTTGTGTCATTGAATTAATATTTAGGTCATTTTCGTCCTCCCTAGGCATATTCTTGTCCAATTAGGGTTTTTAACCAATCTTGTGCATCCAATAGGTGTGTTTGTGTCATTGGATGATCAATTAGGTCATTTTCGTCCTCCCTAGGCTTATTCTTGTCCAATTAGGGTTTTTAACCAATCTTGTTCATCCAATAGGTGTGTTTGTGTCAATGGATGATCAATTAGGTCGTTTTCGTCGTCCCTAGGCTTATTCATGTCCAATTAGGGTTTTTAACCAATCTTGTGCATCCAATAGGTGTGTTTGTGTCATTGGATGATCAATTAGGTCATTTTCGTCCTACCTAGACTTATTCTTGTCAAATTAGGGTTTTTAATCAATCTTGTGCATCCAATAACTTTGTTTGTGTCATTGAATTAATATTTAGGTCATTTTCGTCCTCCCTAGGCATATTCTTGTCCAATTAGGGTTTTTAACCAATCTTGTGCATCCAATAGGTGTGTTTGTGTCATTGGATGATCAATTAGGTCATTTTCGTCCTCCCTAGGCTTATTCTTGTCCAATTAGGGTTTTTAACCAATCTTGTGCATCCAATAAGTTCATTTGTGACATTGGATTAACATTTAACTCATTTTCGTCCTCCCTAGGCATATTCTTATCCAATTAGGGTTATTAACCAATCTTGTGCATCCAATAAGTTGAGTTGTGTCATTGAATTAATATTTAGGTCATTTTCGTCCTCCCTAGGCTTATTCTTGTCCAATTAGGGTTTTTAACCAATCTTGTTCATCCAATAGGTGTGTTTGTGTCATTGGATGATCGATTAGGTCATTTTCGTCCTCCCTAGGCATATTCTTGTCCAATTAGGGTTTTTAACCAATCTTGTGCATCCAATAGGTGTGTTTGTGTCATTGGATGATCATTTAGGTCATTTTCGTCCTCCCTAGGCATATTCTTATCCAATTAGGGTTTTTATCCAATCTTGTGCATCCAATAGGTGTGTTTGTGTCATTGGATGATCAATTAGGTCATTTTCGTCCTCCCTAGGCATATTCTTGTCCAATTAGGGTTTTTAACCAATCTTGTGCATCCAATAGGTGTGTTTGTGTCATTGGATGATCATTTAGGTCATTTTCGTCCTCCCTAGGCGTATTCTTGTCCAATTAGGGTTTTTAACCAATCTTGTGCATCCAATAGGTGTGTTTGTGTCATTGGATGATCAATTAGGTCATTTTCGTCTTCCCTAGGCTTATTCTTGTTCAATTAGGGGTTTTAACCAATCTTGTGCATCCAATAGGTTTGTTAGTGTCATTGGATGATCAATAAGGTCATTTTCGTCCTCCCTAGGCTTATTCTTGTCCAATTAGGGTTTTTAACCAATCTTGTGCATCCAATAGGTGTGTTTGTGTCATTGGATGATCAATTAGGTCATTTTCGTCTTCCCTAGGCTTATTCTTGTTCAATTAGGGGTTTTAACCAATCTTGTGCATCCAATAGGTTTGTTAGTGTCATTGGATGATCAATAAGGTCATTTTCGTCCTCCCTAGGCTTATTCTTGTCCAATTAGGGTTTTTAACCAATCTTGTGCATCCAATAGGTGTGTTTGTGTCATTGGATGATCAATTAGATCATTTTGATCCACCCTAGGTTTATTCTTCTCCAATTAGGGTTTTTAACCAATCTTGTGCATCCAATAAGTTCATTTGTGTCATTGGATTAACATTTAGGTCATTTTCGTCCTCCCTAGGCATATTCTTGTCCAATTAGGGTTTTTAACCAATCTTGTGCATCCAATAGGTGTGTTTGTGTGATTGGATGATCAATTAGGTCATTATCGTCCTCCCTAGGCGTATTCTTGTCCAATTAGGGTTTTTAACCAATCTTGTGCATCCAATAAGTTCATTTGTGTCATTGAATTAACATTTAGGTCATTTTCGTCCTCCCTAGACATATTCTTGTCCAATTTGGGTTTTTAACCAATCTTGTGCATCCAATAGGTGTGTTTGTGTCATTGGATGATCAATTAGGTCATTTTCGTCCTCCCTAGGCTTATTCTTGTCCAATTAGGGTTTTTAACCAATCTTGTGCATCCAATAGGTGTGTTTGTGTCATTGGATGATCAATTAGGTCATTTTCGTCCTCCCTAGGCTTATTCTGGTCAAATTAGCGTTTTTAACCAATCTTGTGCATCCAATAAATTCATTTGTGTCATTGGATGATCAATTAGGTCATTTTCGTCCTCCCTAGGCTTATTCTTGTCCAATTAAGGTTTTTAACCAATCTTGTGCATCCAATAACTTTGTTTGTGTCATTGAATTAATATTTAGGTCATTTTCGTCCTCCCTAGGCATATTCTTGTCCAATTAGGGTTTTTAACCAATCTTGTGCATCCAATAGGTGTGTTTGTGTATTGGATGATCAATTAGGTCATTTTTGTCCTCCCTAGGCATATTCTTGTCCAATTAGGGTTTTTAACCAATCTTGTGCATCCAATAGGTGTGTTTGTGGAAATGGATGATCAATTAGGTCATTTTCGTCCTCCCTAGGCTTATTCTTGTCCAATTAGGGTTTTTAACCAATCTTGTGTATCCAATAGGTGTGTTTGTGTCATTGGATGATCAATTAGGTCATTTTCGTCCTCCCTAGGCTTATTCTTGTCCAATTAGAGTTTTTAACCAATCTTGTGCATCCAATAACTTAGTTTGTGTCATTGAATTAATATTTAGGTCATTTTCTTCCTCCCTAAGCATATTCTTGTCCAATTATGGTTTTTAACCAATCTTGTGCATCCAATAGGTGTGTTTGTGTCATTGGATGATCAATTAGGTCATTTTCGTCCTCCCTAGGCTTATTCTTGTCGAATTAGGGTTTTTAACCAATCTTGTGCATCCAATAAGTTCATTTGTGTCATTGGATTAACATTTAGGTCATTTTCGTCCTCCCTAGGCATATTCTTGTCCAATTAGAGTTTTAGACCAATCTTGTGCATCCAATAGATGTGTTTGTGTCATTGGATGATCAATTAGGTTATTTTCGTCCTCCCTAGCCTTATTCTTGTCCAATTAGGGTTTTTAACTAATCTTGTGCATCCAATAAGTTCATTTGTGTCATTGGATGATCAATTAGGTCATTTTCGTCCTCCTTAGGCATCTTCTTTTCCAATTAGGGTTTTTAACCAATCTTGTGCATCCAATAGGTGTGTTTGTGTCATTGGATGATCAATTAGGTCATTTTCGTCCTCCCTAGGCATATTCTTGTCCAATTAGGGTTTTTAACCAATCTTGTGCATCCAATAGGTGTGTTTGTGTCATTGGATGATCAATTAGGTCATTTTCGTCCTCCCTAGGCTTATTCTTGTCCAATTAGGGTCTTTAACCAATCTTCTGCATCCGATAAGTTTGTTTGTATCATTGAATTAATATTTAGGTCATTTTTGTCCTCCCTAGGCATATTCTTGCCCAATTAGGGTTTTTAACCAATCTTGTGCATCCAATAGGTGTGTTTGTGTCATTGGATGATCAATTAGGTCATTTTCGTCCTCCCTAGGCTTATTCTTGTTCAATTAGGGTTTTTAACCAATCTTGTGCATCCAATAGGTGTGTTTGTGTCATTGGATGATAAATTAGGTCATTTTCGTCCTCCCTAGGCTTATTCTTGTCCAATTAGGGTTTTTAACCAATATTGTGCATCCAATAGGTGTGTTTGTGTCATTGGATGATCAATTAGGTCATTTTCGCCCTCCCGAGGCTTATTCTCGACCTATTAGGGTTTTTAACCAATCTTGTGCATCCAATAAGTTCATTTGTGTCATTGGATTAACATTTAGGTCATTTTCGTCCTCCCTAGGCATATTCTTGTCCAATTAGGGTTTTTAACCAATCTTGTGCATTCAATAGGTGTGTTTGTGGCATTGGATGATCAATTTAGGTCATTTTCGTCCTCCCTAGGCATATTCTTGTCCAATTAGGGTTTTTAACCAATCTTGTGCATCCAATAGGTGTGTTTGTGTCATCGGATGATCAATTAGGTCATTTTCGTCCTCCCTAGGCTTATTGTTGTCCAATTAGGGTTTTTAACCAATCTTGTGCATCAAATAGGTGTGTTTGTGTCATTGGATGATCAAGTAGGTCATTTTCGTCCCCCCTAGGCTTATTCTTGTCCAATTAGGGTTTTTAACCAATCTTGTGCTTCCAATAAATGTGTTTGTGTCATTGGATGATCAATTAGGTCATTTTCGTCCTTCCTAGGCATATTCTTGTCCAATTAGGGTTTTTAACCAGTCTTGTGCATCCAATAGGTGTGTTTGTGTCTTTGGATGATCAATTAGGTCATTTTTGTCCTCCCAAGGCTTATTCTTGTCCAATTAGGGTTTTTAACCAATCTTGTGCATCCAATAACTTTGTTTATGTCATTGAATTAATATTTAGGTCATTTTCCTCCTCCCTAGGCATATTCTTGTCCAATTAGGATTTTTAACCAATCTTGTGCATCCAATAGGTGTGTTTGTGTCATTGGATGATCAATTAGGTCATTTTCGTCCCCCCTAGGCTTATTCTTGTCCAATTAGGGTTTTTAACCAATCTTGTGCATCCAATAAATGTGTTTGTGTCATTGGATGATCAATTAGGTCATTTTCGTCCTTTCTTGGCATATTCTTGTCCAATTAGGGTTTTTAACCAGTCTTGTGCATCCAATAGGTGTGTTTGTGTCTTTGGATGATCAATTAGGTCATTTTTGTCCTCCCAAGGCTTATTCTTGTCCAATTAGGGTTTTTAACCAATCTTGTGCATCCAATAACTTTGTTTATGTCATTGAATTAATATTTAGGTCATTTTCCTCCTCCCTAGGCATATTCTTGTCCAATTAGGATTTTTAACCAATCTTGTGCATCCAATAGGTCTGTTTGTGTCATTGGATGATCAATTAGGTCATTTTCGTCCTCCCTAGGCTTATTCTTGTCCAATTAGGGTTTTTAACCAATCTTGTGCATCCAATAAGTTGAGTTGTGTCATTGGATTAACATTTAGGTCATTTTTGCCTCCCTAGGCTTATTCTTGTCCAATTAGGGTTTTTAACCAATCTTGTGCATCCAATAGGTGTGTTTGTGTCATTGGATGATCAATTAGGTCATTTTCGTCCTCCCTAGGCTTATTCTTGTCCAATTAGGGTTTTTAACCAATCTTGAGCATCGAATAGGTGTGTTTGTGTCATTGGATGATCAATTAGGTCGTTTTCGTCCTCCCTAGGCTTATTCTTGTCCAATTAGGTTTTTTAACCAATCTTGTGCATCCAATAGTTGTGTTTGTGTCATTGGATGATCAATTAGGTCATTTTCGTCCTCCCTAGGCTTATTCTTGTCCAATTAGGGTTTTTAACCAATCTTGTGCATCCAATAGGTGTGTTTGTGTCATTGGATGATCAATTAGGTCCTTTTCGCCCTCCCGAGGCTTATTCTCGACCAATTAAGGTTTTTAACCAATCTTGTGCATCCAATAGGTTCATTTGTGTCATTGGATTAACATTTAGGTCATTTTCGTCCTCCCTAGTCATATTCTTGTCCAATTAGGGTTTTTAACCAATCTTGTGCATCCAATAGGTGTGTTTGTGTCATTGGATGATGAGTTAGGTCATTATCGTCCTCCTAGGCGTATTCTTGTCCAATTAGGGTTTTTAACCAATCTTGTGCATCCAATAGGTTTGTTTGTGTCATTGGATGATAAATTAGGTCATTTTCGTCCTCCCTAGGCTTATTCTTGTCCAATTAGGGTTTTTAACCAATCTTGGGCATCCAATAGGTGTGTTTGTGTCATTGGATGATCAATTAGATCATTTTGATCCACCCTAGGCTTATTCTTGTCCAATTAGGGTTTTTGACAAATCTTGTGCATCCAATAAGTTCATTTGTGTCATTGAATTAACATTTAGGTCATTTTCGTCCTCCCTAGACATATTCTTGTCCAGTTAGGGTTTTTAACCAATCTTGTGCATCCAATAGGTGTGTTTGTGTCATTGGATGATCAATTAGGTCATTTTCGTCCTCCCTAGGCATATTCTTTTCCAATTAGGTTTTTTAACCAATCTTGTGCATCCAATTGGTTTGTTTGTGTCATTGGATGATAAATTAGGTCATTTTCGTCCTCCCTAGGCTTATTCTTGTCCAATTAGGGTTTTTAACCAATCTTGTGCATCCAATAGGTGTGTTTGTGTCATTGGATGATCAATTAGATCATTTTGATCCACCCTAGGCTTATGCTTGTCCAATTAGGGTTTTTGACCAATCTTGTGCATCCAATAAGTTCATTTGTGTCATTGAATTAACATTTAGGTCATTTTCGTCCTCCCTAGACATATTCTTGTCCAGTTAGGGTTTTTAACCAATCTTGTGCATCCAATAGGTGTGTTTGTGTCATTGGATGATCAATTAGGTCATTTTCGTCCTCCCTAGGCTTATTCTTGTCCAATTAGGGTTTTAACCAGTCTTGTGCATCCAATAGGTGTGCTTGTGTCATTGGATGATCAATTAGGTCATTTTCTTCATCCCTAGGCTTATTCTTGTCCAATTAGGGTTTTTAACCAATCTTGTGCATCCAATAAGTTCATTTGTGTCATTGAATTAACATTTAGGTCATTTTCATCCTCCCTAGGCATATTCTTGTCCAATTAGGGTTTTTAACCAATCTTGTGCATCCAATAGGTGTGTTTGTGTCATTCGATGATCAATTAGGTCATTTTCATCCTCCCTAGGCTTATTCTTGTCCAAATAGGGTTTTTAACCAATCTTGTGCATCCAATAAGTTCATTTGTGTCATTGGATTAACATTTAGGTCATTTTCGTCATTCCGAGGCCTATTCTCTACCAATTAGGGTTTTTAACCAATCTTGTGCATCCAATAAGTTCATTTGTGTTATTGGATTAACATTTAGGTCATTTTCGTCCTCCCTAGGCATATTGTTGTCCAATTAGGGTTTTTAATCAATCTTGTGCATCCAATAGGTGTGTTTGTGTCATTGGATGATCAATTAGGTCTTTTTCGTCATCCCTAGGCTTATTCTTGTCCAATTAAGGTTTTTAACCAATCTTGTGCATCCAATAGGTGTGTTTGTGTCATTGGATGATCAATTAGGTCATTTTCGCCCTCCCGAGGCTTATTCTCGACCTATTAGGGTTTTTAACCAATCTTGTGCATCCAATAGGTTCATTTGTGTGATTGGATTAACATTTAGGTCATTTTCGTCCTCGCTAGTCATATTCTTGTCCAATTAGGGTTTTTAACCAATCTTGTGCATCCAATAGGTGTGTTTGTGTCATTGGATGATCAATTAGGTCATTTTCGTCCTCCCTAGGCTTATTCTTGTTCAATTAGGGTTTTTAACCAATCTTGTGCATCCAACAAGTTTGTTTATGTCATTGAATTAATATTTAGGTCATTTTCGTTCTCCCTAGGCATATTCTTGTCCAATTAGGGTTTTTAACCAATCTTGTGCATCCAATAGGTGTGTTTGTGTCATTGGATGATCAATTAGGTCATTTTCGTCCTCCCTAGGCTTATTCTTGTCCAATTATGGTTTTAAACCAATCTTGTGCATCCAATAGGTGTGTTTCTGTCATTGGATGATCAATTAGGTCATTTTCGTCCTCCCTAGCCTTATTCTTGTCCAATTACGGTTTTTAACCAATCTTGTGCATCCAATAGGTGTGTTTGTGTAATTGGATGATCAATTAGGTCATTTTCGTCCTCCGTAGGCTTATTCTTGTCCAATTATGGTTTTTAACCTATCTTGTGCATCCAATAAGTTCATTTGTGTCATTGGATGATCAATTAGGTCATTTTCCTCCTCCCTAGGCATATTCTTGTCTAACTAGGGTTTTAAACCAATCTTTTGCATCCAATAGGTGTGTTTGTGTCATTGGATGATCAATTAGGTCATTTTCGTCCTCCCTAGGCTTATTCTTGTCCAATTAGGGTTTTTAACCAATCTTGTGCATCCAATAGGTGTGTTTGTGTCATTGGATGATCAATTAGGTCATTTTCGTCCTCCCTAGGCTTATTCTTGTCCAATTAGGGTTTTTAACCAATCTTGTGCATCCAATAGGTGTGTTTGTGTCATTGGATGATCAATTAGTTCATTTTTGTCCTCCCTAGGCTTATTCTTGTCCAATTAGGGTTTCTAACCAATCTTGTGCATCCAATAGGTGTGTTTGTGTCATTGGATGATCAATTAGGTCATTTTCGTCCTCCCTAGGCTTATTCTTGTCCAATTAGGGTTTTTAACCAATCTTGTGCATCCAATAGGTGTGTTTGTGTCATTGGATGATCAATTAGGTCATTTACGTCCTCCCTAGGCTTATTCTTGTCCAATTAGGGTTTTTAACCAATCTTGTGCATCCAATAAGTTCATTTGTGTCAGTGGATGATCAATTAGGTCATTTTCGTCCTCCCTAGGCATATTCTTGTCCAACTAGGGTTTCAAACCAATCTTGTGCATCCAATAGGTGTGTTTGTGTCATTGGATGATCAATTAGGTCATTTTCGTCCTCCCTAGGCTTATTCTTGTCCAATTAGGGTTTTTAACCAATCTTGTGCATCCAATAGGTGTGTTTGTGTCATTGGATGATCAATTAGGTCATTTTCGTCCTCCCTAGGCTTATTCTTGTCCAATTAGGGTTTTTAACCAATCTTGTGCATCCAATAAGTTCATTTGTGTCATTGGATGATCAATTAGGTCATTTTCGTCCTTCCTAGGCATATTCTTGATCAACTAGGGTTTTAAACCAATCTTGTGCATCCAATAGGTGTGTTTGTGTCATTGGATGATCAATTAGGTCATTTTCGTCCTCCCTAGGCTTATTCTTGTCCAATTAGGGTTTTTAACCAATCTTGTGCATCCAATAGGTGTGTTTGTGTCATTGGATGATCAATTAGGTCATTTTCGTCCTCCCTAGGCTTATTCTTGTCCAATTAGGGTTTTTAACCAATCTTGTGCATCCAATAGGTGTGTTTGTGTCATTGGATGATCAATTAGGTCATTTTCGTCCTCCCTAGGCTTATTCTTGTCCAATTAGGGTTTTTAACCAATCTTGTGCATCCAATAGGTGTGTTTGTGTCATTGGATGATCAATTAGGTCATTTATCGTCCTCCCTAGGCTTATTCTTGTCCAATTAGGGTTTTTAACCAATCTTGTGCATCCAATAGGTTGAGTTGTGTCATTGGATTAACATTTAGGTCATTTTCGTCCTCCCTAGGCATATTCTTGTCCAATTAGGGTTTTTAACCAATCTTGTGCATCCAATAGGTGTGTTTGTGTCATTGGATGATCAATTAGGTCATTTTCGTCCTCCCTAGGCTTATTCTTGTCCAATTAGGGTTTTTAACCAATCTTGTGCATCCAATAGGTGTGTTTGTGTCATTGGATGATCAATTAGGTCATTTTCGTCCTCCATAGACATATTCTTGTCCAATTAGGGTTTTTAACCAATCTTGTGCATCCAATAAGTTCATTTGTGTCATTGGATTAACATTTAGGTCATTTTCGTCCTCCCTAGGCATATTCTTGTCCAATTAGGGTTTTTAACCAATCTTGTGCATCCAATAGGTGTGTTTGTGTCATTGAATATTCAATTAGGTCAATTTGATCCTCCCTAGGCTTATTCTTGTCCAATTAGGGTTTTTAACCAATCTTGTGCATCCAATAAGTTCATTTGTGTCATTGGATTAACATTTAGGTCATTTTCGTCCTCCTTAGGCATATTCTTGTTCAATTAGGGTTTTTAACCAATCTTGTGCATCCAATAGGTTTGTTTTTGTCATTGGATGATCAATTAGGTCATTTTCGTCCTCCCTAGGCTTATTCTTGTCCAATTAGGGTTTTTAACCAATCTTGTGCATCCAATAAGTTCATTTGTGTCATTGGATTAACATTTAGGTCATTTTCGTCCTCCTGAGGCCTATTCTCGTCCAATTAGGGTTTTTAACCAATCTTGTACATCCAATAAGTTCATTTGTGTCATTGGATTAACATCTAGGTCATTTTCGTCCTCCCTAGGCATATTCTTGTCCAATTAGGGTTTTTAACCAATCTTGTTCATCCAATAGGTGTGCTTGTGTCATTGGATGATCAATTAGCTCATTTTCTTCATCCCTAGGCTTATTCTTGTCCAATTAGGGTTTTTAACCAATCTTGTGCATCCAATAAGTTCATTTGTGTCATTGAATTAACATTTAGGTCATTTTCGTCCTCCCTAAGCATATTCTTGTCCAATTAGGGTTTTTAACCAATCTTGTGCATCCAATAGGTGTGTTTGTGTCATTCGATGATCAATTAGGTCATTTTCATCCTCCCTAGGCTTATTCTTGTCCAATTAGGGTTTTTAACCAATCTTGTGCATCCAATAAGTTCATTTGTGTCATTGGATTAACATTTAGGTCATTTTCGTCATTCCGAGGCCTATTCTCTACCAATTAGGGTTTTTAACCAATCTTGTGCATCCAATAAGTTCATTTGTGTTATTGGATTAACATTTAGGTCATTTTCGTCCTCCCTAGGCATATTGTTGTCCAATTAGGGTTTTTAATCAATCTTGTGCATCCAATAGGTGTGTTTGTGTCATTGGATGATCAATTAGGTCTTTTTCGTCATCCCTAGGCTTATTCTTGTCCAATTAAGGTTTTTAACCAATCTTGTGCATCCAATAGGTGTGTTTGTGTCATTGGATGATCAATTAGGTCATTTTCGCCCTCCCGAGGCTTATTCTCGACCTATTAGGGTTTTTAACCAATCTTGTGCATCCAATAGGTTCATTTGTGTGATTGGATTAACATTTAGGTCATTTTCGTCCTCCCTAGTGATATTCTTGTCCAATTAGGGTTTTTAACCAATCTTGTGCATCCAATAGGTGTGTTTGTGTCATTGGATGATCAATTAGGTCATTATCGTCCTCCCTAGGCGTATTCTTGTCCAATTAGGGTTTTAACCAATCTTGTGCATCCAATAAGTTCATTTGTGTCATTGGATTAACATTTAGGTCATTTTCGTACTCCTGAGGCCTATTCTCGTCCAATTAGGGTTTTTAACCAATCTTGTGCATCCAATAAGTTCATTTGTGTCATTAGATTAACATTTAGGTCATTTTCGTCCTCCCTAGGCATATTCTTGTCCAATTAGGGTTTTTAACCAATCTTGTGCATCCAATAGGTGTGTTTGTGTCATTGGATGATCAATTAGGTCATTATTGTCCTCCCTAGGCTTATTCTTGTCCAATTAGGGTTTTTAACCAATCTTGTGCATCCAATAGGTGTGTTTGTGTCATTGGATGATCAATTAGGTCATTTTCGCCCTCCCGAGGCTTATTCTCGACCTATTAGGGTTTTTAACCAATCTTGTGCATCCAATAGGTTCATTTGTGTGATTGGATTAACATTTAGGTCATTTTCGTCCTCCCTAGGCATATTCTTGTCCAATTAGGGTTTTTAACCAATCTTGTGCATCCAATAGGTGTGTTTGTGTCATTGGATGATCAATTAGGTCATTTTCGTCCTCCCTAGGCTTATTCTTGTCCAATTAGGGTTTTTAACCAATCTTGCGCATCCAATAGGTGTGTTTGTGTCATTGAATGATCAATTAGGTCATTTTCGTCCTCCCTAGCCTTATTCTTGTCCGATTAGGGTTTTTAACCAATCTTGTGCATCCAATAGGTGTGTTTGTGTCATTGGATGATCAATTAGGTCATTTTCGTCCTCCCTAGGCTTATTCTTGTCCAATTAGGGTTTTTAACCGATCTTGTGCATCCAATAGGTGTGTTTGTGTCATTGGATGATCAATTAGGTCATTTTCGTCCTCTCTAGGCATGTTCTTGTCCAATTAGGGTTTTTAACCAATCTTGTGCATCCAATAGGTGTGTTTGTGTCATTGGATGATCAATTAGGTCATTTTCGTCCTCCCTAGGCTTATTCTTGTCCAATTAGGGTTTTTAACCAATCTTGTGCATCCAATAAGTTGAGTTGTGTCATTGGATTAACATTTAGGTCATTTTCGTCCTCCCTAGGCTTATTCTTGTCCAATTAGGGTTTTTAACCAATCTTGTGCATCCAGTAAGTTCATTTGTGTCATTGGTTTAACATTTAGGTCATTTTCGTCCTCCCTAGGCATCTTCTTGTCCAATTAGGGTTTTTAACCAATCTTGTGCATCCAATAGGTGTGTTTGTGTCATTGGATGATCAATTAGGTCATTTTCGTCCTCCCTAGGCTTATTCTTGTCCAATTAGGGTTTTTAACCAATCTTGTGCATCCAATAAGTTTGTTCGTGTCATTGAATTTACATTTAGGTCATTTTCATCCTCCCTAGGCATATTCTTGTCCAATTAAGGTTTTTAACCAATCTTGTGCATCCAATAGGTGTGTTTGTGTCATTGGATGATCAATTAGGTCATTTTCTTCCTCCCTAAGCTTATTGTTGTCCAAATAGGTTTTTTAAGCAATCTTGTGCATCCAATAAGTTGAGTTGTGTCATTGGAAGATCAATTAGCTCATTTTCGTCCTCCCTAGGCATATTCTTGTCCAATTAGGGTTTTTAACCAATCTTGTGCATCCAATAGGTGTGTTTGTGTCATTGGATGATCAATTAGGTCATTTTCGTCCTCTCTAGGCTTATTCTTGTCCAATTATGGTTTTTAACCAATCTTGTGCATCCAATAGGTGTGTTTGTGTCATTGGATGATCAATTAGATCATTTTCGTCCTCCCTAGGCATATTCTTGTCCAATTAGGATTTTTAACCAATCTTGTGCATCCAATAGGTGTGTTTGTGTCATTGGATGATGAATTAGGTCATTTTCGTCCTCCCTATGCTTATTCTTGTCCAATTAGGGTTTTTAACCAATCTTGTGCATCCAATAGGTGTGTTTGTGTCATTGGATGACCAATTAGGTCATTTTCGTCCTCCCTAGGCTTATTCTTGTCCAATTAGGGTTTTTAAGCAATCTTGTGCATCCAATAAGTTCATTTGTGTCATTGGATTAACATTTTGGTCATTTTCGTCCTCCCTAGGCATATTCTTGTCCAATTAGGGTTTTTAACCAATCTTGTGCATCCAATAGGTGTGTTTGTGTCATTGGATGATCAATTAGGTCATTTTCGTCCTCCCTAGGCTTATTCTTGTCCAATTAGGGTTTTTAACCAATCTTGTGCATCCAATAGGTGTGTTTGTGTCATTGGATGATCAATTAGGTCATTTTCGTCCTCCCTAGGCTTATTCTTGTCCAATTAGGGTTTTTAACCAATCTTGTGCATCCAATAGGTGTGTTTGTGTCATTGGATGATCAATTAGGTCATTTTCATCCTCCCTAGGCTTATCCTTGTCCAATTAGGGTTTTTAACCAATGTTGTGCATCCAATAAGTTCGTTTGTGTCATTGAATTAACATTTAGGTCATTTTTGTCCTCCCTAGGTATATTCTTGTCCAATTAGGGTTTTTAACCAATCTTGTGCATCCAATAGGTGTGTTTGTGTCATTGGATGATCAATTAGGTCATTTTCGTCCTCCCTAGGCTTATTCTTGTCCAATTAGGGGTTTTAACCAATCTTGTGCATCCAATAAGTTCATCTGTGTCATTGGATGATCAATTAGGTCATTTTCGTCCTCCCTAGGCTGATTCTTGTCCAATTAGGGTTTTAAACCAATCTTGTGCATCCAATAACTTTGTTTGTGTCATTGAATTAATATTTAGATCATTTTCGCCCTCCCTAGGCATATTCTTGTCCAATTAGGGTTTTTAACCAATCTTGTGCATCCAATAGGTGTGTTTGTGTCATTGGATGATCAATTAGGTCATTTTCGTCCTCCCTAGGCTTATTCTTGTCCAATTAGGGTTTTTAACCAATCTTGTGCATCCAATAGGTGTGTTTGTGTCATTGGATGATCAATTAGGTCATTTTCGTCCTCCCTAGGCTTATTCTTGTCCAATTAGGGTTTTTAACCAATCTTGTGCATCCAATAGGTGTGTTTGTGTCATTGGATGATCAATTAGGTTATTTTCGCCTCCCTAGGCTTATTCTTGTCCAATTAGGGTTTTTAACCAATCTTGTGCATCCAATAAGTTCATTTGTGTCATTGGATGATCAATTAGGTCATTTTCGTCCTCCCTAGGCATATTCTTGTCCAACTAGGGTTTTAAAACAATCTTGTGCATCCAATAGGTGTGTTTGTGTCATTGGACGATCAATTAGGTCATTTTCGTCCTCCCTAGGCTTATTCTTGTCCAATTAGGGTTTTTAACCAATCTTGTGCATCCAATAGGTGTGTTTGTGTCATTGGATGATCAATTAGGTCATTTTCGTCCTCCCTAGGCTTATTCTTGTCCAATTAGGGTTTTTAACCAATCTTGTGCATCCGATAAGTTTGTTTGTGTCATTGAATTAATATTTAGGTCATTTTCGTCCTCCCTTGGCATATTCTTGTCCAATTTGGGTTTTTAACCAATCTTGTGCATCCAATTGGTGTGTTTGTGTCATTGGATGATCAATTAGGTCATTTTCGTCCTCCCTAGGCTTATTCTTGTCCAATTAGGGTTTTTAACCAATCTTGTGCATCCAATAAGTTTGTTTGTGTCATTGGATGATCAATTAGGTCATTTTCGTCCTCCCTAGGTATATTCTTGTCCAACAAGGGTTTTTAACCAATCTTGTGCAACCAATAGATGTGTTTGTGTCTTTGGATGATCAATTAGGTCATTTTCGTCCTCCCTAGGCTTATTCTTGTCCAATTAGGGTTTTTAACCAATCTTGTGCATCCAATAGGTGTGTTTGTGTCATTGGATGATCATTTAGGTCATTTTCGTCCTCCCTAGGCTTATTCTTGTCCAATTAGGGTTTTTAACCAATATTGTGCATCCAATAGGTGTGTTTGTGTCATTGGATGATCAATTAGGTCATTTTCGCCCTCCCGAGGCTTATTCTCGACCTATTAGGGTTTTTAACCAATCTTGTGCATCCAATAGGTTCATTTGTGTGATTGGATTAACATTTAGGTCATTTTCGTCCTCGCTAGTCATATTCTTGTCCAATTAGGGTTTTTAACCAATCTTGTGCATCCAATAGGTGTGTTTGTGTCATTGGATGATCAATTAGGTCATTTTCGTCCTCCCTAGGCTTATTCTTGTCCAATTAGGGTTTTTAACCAATCTTGTGTATCCAATAGGGGTGTTTGTGTCATTGGATGATCAATTAGGTCATTTTCGTCCTCCCTAGGCTTATTCTTGTCCAATTAGGGTTTTTAACCAATCTTGTGCATCCAATAGGTGTGTTTGTGTCATTGGATGATCAATTAGGTCATTTTCGTCCTCCCTAGGCTTATTCTTGTCCAATTAGGGTTTTTAACCAATCTTGTGCATCCAATAGGTGTGTTTGTGTCATTGGATGATCAATTAGTTCATTTTTGTCCTCCCTAGGCTTATTCTTGTCCAATTAGGGTTTCTAACCAATCTTGTGCATCCAATAGGTGTGTTTGTGTCATTGGATGATCAATTAGGTCATTTTCGTCCTCCCTAGGCTTATTCTTGTCCAATTAGGGTTTTTAACCAATCTTGTGCATCCAATAGGTGTGTTTGTGTCATTGGATGATCAATTAGGTCATTTTCGTCCTCCCTAGGCATATTCTTGTCCAAATTCGGGTTTTTAACCAATCTTGTGCATCCAATAGGTGTGTTTGGTTCATTGGATGATCAATTAGGTCATTTTCATCCTCCCTAGGCATATTCTTGTCCAATTAGGGTTTTTAACCAATCTTGTGCATCCAATAGGTGTGTTTGTGTCATTGGATGATCAATTAGGTCATTTTCGTCCTCCCTAGGCTTATTCTTGTCCAATTAGGGTTTTTAACCAATCTTGTGCATCCAATAGGTGTGTTTGTGTCATTGGATGATCAATTAGGTCATTTTCTTCCTCCCTAGGCTTATTCTTGTCCAATTAGGGTTTTTAACCAATCTTGTGCATCCAATAACTTTGTTTATGTCATTGGATGATCAATTAGGTCATTTTCGTCCTCCCTAGGCTTATTCTGGTCCAATTAGGGTTTTTAACCAATCTTGTGCATCCAAAAAGTTTCTTTATGTCATTGAATTAATATTTAGGTCATTTTCGTCCTCCCTTGGCATATTCTTGTCCAATTAGGGTTTTTAACCAATCTTGTGCATCCAATAGGTGTGTTTGTGTCATTGGATGATCAATTAGGTCATTTTCGTCCTCCCTAGGCTTATTCTTGTCCAATTAGGGTTTTTAACCAATCTTGTGCATCCAATAGGTGTGTTTGTGTCATTGGATGATCAATTAGGTCATTTTCGTCCTCCCTAGGCTTATTCTTGTCCAATTAGGGTTTTTAACCAATCTTGTGCATCCAATAGGTGTGTTTGTGTCATTGGATGATCAATTAGGTCATTTTCGTCCTTTCTATGCTTATTTTTGTCCAATTAGGGTTTTTAAGCAATCTTGTGCATCCAATAAGTTCATTTGTGTCATTGGATGATCAATTAGGTCATTTTCGTCCTCCCTAGGCATATTCTTGTCCAACTAGGGTTTCTAACCAATCTTGTGCTTCCAATAGATGTGTTTGTGTCATTGGATGATCAATTAGGTCATTTTCGTCCTCCCTAGGCTTATTCTTGTCCAATTAGGGTTTTTAACCAATCTTGTGCATCCAATAGGTGTGTTTGTGTCATTGGATGATCAATTAGGTCATTTTCGTCCTCCCTAGGCTTATTCTTGTCCAATTAGGGTTTTTAACCAATCTTGTGCATCCAATAGGTGTGTTTGTGTCATTGGATGATCAATTAGGTCATTTTCGTCCTCCCTAGGCTTATTCTTGTCCAATTAGGGTTTTTAACCAATCTTGTGCATCCAATAAGTTCATTTGTGTCATTGGATGATCAATTAGGTCATTTTCGTCCTTCCTAGGCATATTCTTGATCAACTAGGGTTTTAAACCAATCTTGTGCATCCAATAGGTGTGTTTGTGTCATTGGATGATCAATTAGGTCATTTTCGTCCTCCCTAGGCTTATTCTTGTCCAATTAGGGTTTTTAACCAATCTTGTGCATCCAATAGGTGTGTTTGTGTCATTGGATGATCAATTAGGTCATTTTCGTCCTCCCTAGGCTTATTCTTGTCCAATTAGGGTTTTTAACCAATCTTGTGCATCCAATAGGTGTGTTTGTGTCATTGGATGATCAATTAGGTCATTTTCGTCCTCCCTAGGCTTATTCTTGTCCAATTAGGGTTTTTAACCAATCTTGTGCATCCAATAGGTGTGTTTGTGTCATTGGATGATCAATTAGGTCATTTATCGTCCTCCCTAGGCTTATTCTTGTCCAATTAGGGTTTTTAACCAATCTTGTGCATCCAATAGGTTGAGTTGTGTCATTGGATTAACATTTAGGTCATTTTCGTCCTCCCTAGGCATATTCTTGTCCAATTAGGGTTTTTAACCAATCTTGTGCATCCAATAGGTGTGTTTGTGTCATTGGATGATCAATTAGGTCATTTTCGTCCTCCCTAGGCTTATTCTTGTCCAATTAGGGTTTTTAACCAATCTTGTGCATACAATAGGTGTGTTTGTGTCATTGGATGACCAATTAGGTCATTTTCGTCCTCCCTAGGCATATTCTTGTCCAATTAGGGTTTTTAACCAATCTTGTGCATCCAATAGGTGTGTTTGTGTCATTGGATGATCATTTAGGTCATTTTCGTCCTCCCTAGGCGTATTCTTGTCCAATTAGGGTTTTTAACCAATCTTGTGCATCCAATAGGTGTGTTTGTGTCATTGGATGATCAATTAGGTCATTTTCGTCTTCCCTAGGCTTATTCTTGTTCAATTAGGGGTTTTAACCAATCTTGTGCATCCAATAGGTTTGTTAGTGTCATTGGATGATCAATAAGGTCATTTTCGTCCTCCCTAGGCTTATTCTTGTCCAATTAGGGTTTTTAACCAATCTTGTGCATCCAATAGGTGTGTTTGTGTCATTGGATGATCAATTAGATCATTTTGATCCACCCTAGGTTTATTCTTCTCCAATTAGGGTTTTTAACCAATCTTGTGCATCCAATAAGTTCATTTGTGTCATTGGATTAACATTTAGGTCATTTTCGTCCTCCCTAGGCATATTCTTGTCCAATTAGGGTTTTTAACCAATCTTGTGCATCCAATAGGTGTGTTTGTGTGATTGGATGATCAATTAGGTCATTTTGATCCTCCCTAGGCTTATTCTTGTCCAATTAGGGTTTTTAACCAATCTTGTGCATCCAATAAGTTCATTTGTGTCATTGGATTAACATTTAGGTCATTTTCGTCCTCCGTAGGCATATTCTTGTCCAATTAAGGTTTTTAACCAATCTTGAGCATCCAATAGGTGTGTTT
>JBBPBR010001889.1:906404-978518 GCA_037974775.1 Cicer pinnatifidum | reverse complement strand
AGGCTTATTCTCGACCTATTAGGGTTTTTAACCAATCTTGTGCATCCAATAGGTTCATTTGTGTGATTGGATTAACATTTAGGTCATTTTCGTCCTCGCTAGTCATATTCTTGTCCAATTAGGGTTTTTAACCAATCTTGTGCATCCAATAGGTGTGTTTGTGTCATTGGATGATCATTTAGGTCATTATCGTCCTCCCTAGGCGTATTCTTGTCCAATTAGGGTTTTTAACCAATCTTGTGCATCCAATAGGTGTGTTTGTGTCATTGGATGATCAATTAGGTCATTTTCGTCTTCCCTAGGCTTATTCTTGTTCAATTAGGGTTTTTAACCAATCTTGTGCATCCAATAGGTCTGTTTGTGTCATTGAATGATCAATTAGGTTATTTTCGTCCTCCCTAGGCTTATTCTTGTCCAATTAGGGTTTTTAACCAATCTTGTGCAGCCAATAAGTTTGTTTGTGTCATTGAATTAATATTTAGGTCATTTTCGTCCTCCCTAGGCATATTCTTGTCCAATTAGGGTTTTTAACCAATCTTGTGCATCCAATAGGTGTGTTTGTGTCATTGGATGATCAATTAGGTCATTTTCGTCCTCCCTAGGCTTATTCTTGTCCAATTAGGGTTTTTAACCAATCTTGTGCATCCAATAGGTGTGTTTGTGTCATTGGATGATCAATTAGGATATTTTCGTCCTCCCTAGGCTTATTCTTACCCAATTAGGGTTTTTAACCAATCTTGTGCATCCAATAAGTTGAGTTGTGTCATTGGATTAACATTTAGGTCATTTTCGTCCTCCCTAGGCATATTCTTGTCCAATTAGGGTTTTTAACCAATCTTGTGCATCCAATAGGTGTGTTTGTGTCATTGGATGATCTATTAGGTCATTTTCGTCCTCCCTAGGCATATTCTTGCCCAATTAGGGTTTTTAACCAATCTTGTGCATCCAATAGGTGTGTTTGTGTCATTGGATGATCAATTAGGTCATTTTCGTCCTCCCTAGGCTTATTCTTGTCCAATTAGGGTTTTTAACCAATCTTGTGCATCCAATAGGTGTGTTTGTGTCATTGGATGATCAATTAGGTCATTTTCGTCCTCCCTAGGCTTATTCTTGTCCAATTAGGGTTTTTAACCAATCTTGTGCATCCAATAGGTGTGTTTGTGTCATTGGATGATCAATTTGCTCATTTTCGTCCTCCCTAGGCTTATTCTTGTCCAATTAGGGTTTTTAACCAATCTTGTGCATCCAATAAGTTTGTTTGTGTCATTGAATTAATATTTAGTTCATTTTCGTCCTCCCTAGGCATCATCTTGTCCAATTAGGGTTTTTAACCAATCTTGTGCATCCAATAGGTGTGTTTGTGTCATTGGATGATCAATTAGGTCATTTTCGTCCTCCCTAGGCTTATTCTTGTCCAATTAGGGTTTTTAACCAATCTTGTGCATCCAATAGGTGTGTTTGTGTCATTGGATGAACAATTAGGTCATTTTCGTCCTCCCTAGGCATATTCTTGTCCAACTAGGGTTTTAAACCAATCTTGTGCATCCAATAGGTGTGTTTGTGTCATTGGATGATCAATTAGGTCATTTTCGTCCTCCCTAGGCTTATTCTTGTCCAATTAGGGTTTTTAACCAATCTTGTGCATCCAATAGGTGTGTTTGTGTCATTGGATGATCAATTAGGTCATTTTCGTCCTCCCTAGGCTTATTCTTGTCCAATTAGGGTTTTTAACCAATCTTGTGCATCCAATAGGTGTGTTTGTGTCATTGGATGATCAATTAGGTCATTTTCTTCCTCCCTAGGCTTATTCTTGTCCAATTAAGGTTTTTAACCAATCTTGTGCATCCAATAACTTTGATTGTGTCATTGAATTAATATTTAGGTCATTTTCGTCCTCCCTAGGCATATTCTTGTCCAATTAGGGTTTTTAACCAATCTTGTGCATCCAATAGGTGTGTTTGTGTCATTGGATGATCAATTATGTCATTTTCGTCCTCCCTAGGCTTATTCTTGTCCAATTATAGTTTTTATCCAATCTTGTGCATCCAATAGGTGTGTTTGTGTCATTGGATGATCAATTAGGTCATTTTCGTCCTCCCTAGGCTTATTCTTGTCCAATTAGGGTTTTTAACCAATCTTGTGCATCCAATAGGTGTGTTTGTGTCATTGGATGATCAATTAGGTCATTTCAGTCCTCCCTAGGCTTATTCTTGTCCTATTAGGGTTTTTAACCAATCTTGTGCATCCAATAAGTTCATTTGTGTCATTGGATTAACATTTAGGTCATTTTCGTCCTCCCTAGGCATATTCTTGTCCAATTAGGGTTTTTAACCAATCTTGTGCATCCAATATGTGTGTTTGTGCCATTGGATGATCAATTAGGTCATTTTCGTCCTCCCTAGGCTTATTCTTGTCCAATTATGGTTTTTAACCAATCTTGTGCATCCAATAGGTGTGTTTGTGTCATTGGATGATCAATTAGGTCATTTTCGTCCTCCCTAGGCTTATTCTTGTCCAATTAGGGTTTTTAACCAATCTTGTGCATCCAA
Organism: Cicer pinnatifidum; assembly: GCA_037974775.1. Lineage (NCBI taxonomy): Eukaryota > Viridiplantae > Streptophyta > Magnoliopsida > Fabales > Fabaceae > Cicer > Cicer pinnatifidum. The sequence goes on along the minus strand of JBBPBR010001889.1, from coordinate 975,969 downwards.
TAGGTGTGTTTGTGTCATTGGATGGTCAATTAAGTTATTTTCGTCCTCCCTAGGCTTATTCTTGTCCAATTAGGGTTTTTAACCAATCTTGTGCATCCAATAGGTGTATTTGTGTCATTGGATGATCAATTAGGTCATTTTCGTCCTCCCTAGGCATATTCTTGTCCAATTAGGGTTTTTAACCAATCTTGTGCATCCAATTGGTGTGTTTGTGTCATTGGATGATCAATTAGGTCATTTTCGTCCTCCCTATGCTTATTCTTGTCCAATTAGGGTTTTTAACTAATCTTGTGCATCCAATAGGTGTGTTTGTGTCATTGGATGATCAATTAGGTCATTTTCGTCCTCCCTAGGCTTATTCTTGTCCAATTAGGGTTTTTAACCAATCTTGTGCATCCAATAGGTGTGTTTGTGTCATTGGATGATCAATTAGGTCATTTTCGTCCTCCCTAGGCTTATTCTTGTCCAATTAGGGTTTTTAACCAATCTTGTGCATCCAATAAGTTCATTTGTGTCATTGGATGATCAATTAGGTCATTTTCGTCCTTCCTAGGCATATTCTTGATCAACTAGGGTTTTAAACCAATCTTGTGCATCCAATAGGTGTGTTTGTGTCATTGGATGATCAATTAGGTCATTTTCGTCCTCCCTAGGCTTATTCTTGTCCAATTAGGGTTTTTAACCAATCTTGTGCATCCAATAGGTGTGTTTGTGTCATTGGATGATCAATTAGGTCATTTTCGTCCTCCCTAGGCTTATTCTTGTCCAATTAGGGTTTTTAACCAATCTTGTGCATCCAATAGGTGTGTTTGTGTCATTGGATGATCAATTAGGTCATTTTCGTCCTCCCTAGGCTTATTCTTGTCCAATTAGGGTTTTTAACCAATCTTGTGCATCCAATAGGTGTGTTTGTGTCATTGGATGATCAATTAGTTCATTTTTGTCCTCCCTAGGCTTATTCTTGTCCAATTAGGGTTTCTAACCAATCTTGTGCATCCAATAGGTGTGTTTGTGTCATTGGATGATCAATTAGGTCATTTTCGTCCTCCCTAGGCTTATTCTTGTCCAATTAGGGTTTTTAACCAATCTTGTGCATCCAATAGGTGTGTTTGTGTCATTGGATGATGAATTAGGTCATTTTCTTCCTCCCTAGGCTTATTCTTGTCCAATTAGGGTTTTTAACCAATCTTGTGCATCCAATAGGTGTGTTTGTGTCATTGGATGATCAATTACGTCATTTTGATCCTCCCTAGGCTTATACTTGTCCAATTAGGGTTTTTAACCAATCTTGTGCATCCAATAGGTGTGTTTGTGTCATTGGATGATCAATTAGGTCATTTTCGTCCTCCCTAGGCTTATTCTTGTTCAATTAGGGTTTTTAACCAATCTTGTGCATCCAATAGGTTTGTTTGTGTCATTGGATGATCAATTAGGTCATTTTCGACCTCCCTAGGCTTATTCTTGTTCAATTAGGGTTTTTAACCAATCTTGTGCATCCAATAGGTGTGTTTGTGTCATTGGATGATCAATTAGGTCATTTTCGTCCTCCCAAGGCTTATTCTTGTCCAATTAGGTTTTTAACCAATCTTGTGCATCCAATAGGTGTGTTTGTGTCATTGGATGATCAATTAGGTCATTTTCTTCCTCCCTAGTCTTATTGTTGTCCAATTACGGTTTTTAACCAATCTTGTGCATCCAATAGGTGTGTTTGTGCCATTGGATGATCAATTAGGTCATTTTGAGCTTCCCTACGCTTATTCTTGTCCAATTAGGGTTTTTAACCAATCTTGTGCATCCAATAAGTTCATTTGTGTCATTGGATTAACATTTAGGTCATTTTCGTCCTCCCTAGGCATATTCTTGTCCCGTTAGGGTTTTTAACCAATCTCTTGCAACCAATAGGTGTGTTTGTGTCATTGGATGATCAATTAGGTCATTTTGATCCTCCCTAGGCTTATTCTTGTCCAATTAGGGTTTTTAACCAATCTTGTGCATCCAATAAGTTCATTTGTGTCATTGGATTAACATTTAGGTCATTTTCGTCCTCCGTAGGCATATTCTTGTCCAATTAAGGTTTTTAACCAATCTTGAGCATCCAATAGGTGTGTTTCTGTCATTGGATGATCAATTAGGTCATTTTCGTCCTCTCTAGGCTTATTCTTGTCCAATTAGGGTTTTTAACCAATCTTGTGCATCCAATAGGTGTGTTTGTGTCATTGGATGATCAATTAGGTCATTTTCGTCCTACCGAAGCTTATTCTCGACCAATTAGGGTTTTAACCAATCTTGTGGATCCAATAGGTTCATTTGTGTCATTGGATTAACATTTAGGTCATTTTCGTCCTCCCTAGTCATATTCATATCCAATTATGGTTTTTAACCAATCTTGTGCATCCAATAGGTGTGTTTGTGTCATTGGATGATCAATTAGGTCATTTTCGTCCTCCCTAGGCTTATTCTTGTACAATTAGGGTTTTTAACCAATCTTGTGCATCCAATAGGTGTGTTTGTGTCATTGGATGATCAATTAGGTCATTTACGTCCTCCCTAGGCATATTCTTGTCCAATTAGGGTTTTTAACCAATCTTGTGCATCCAATAAGTTCATTTGTGTCATTGGATTAACATTTAGGTCATTTTCGTCCTCCCTAGGCATATTCTTGTCCAATTAGGGTTTTTAACCAATCTTGTGCATCCAATAGGTGTGTTTGTGTCATTGGATGATCAATTAGGTTATTTTCATCCTCCCTAGGCTTATTCTTGTCCAATTAGGGTTTTTAACCGATCTTGTGCATCCAATAGGTGTATTTGTGTCATTGGATGATCAATTAGGTCATTTTCGTCCTCTCTAGGCATATTCTTGTCCAATTAGGGTTTTTAACCAATCTTGTGCATCCAACAGGTGTGTTTGTGGCAATGGATGATCAATTAGGTCATTTTCGTCCTCCCTAGGCATATTATTGTCCAATTAGGGTTTTTAACCAATCTTGTGCATCCAATAGGTGTGTTTGTGTCATTGGATGATCAATTACGTCATTTTCGTCCTCCCTAGGCTTATTCTTGTCCAATTAGGATTTTTAACCAATCTTGTGCATCCAATAATTTCATTTGTGTCATTGCATGATCAATTAGGTCATTTTCGTCCTCCCTAGGCAAATTCTTGTCCAACTAGGGTTTTTAACCAATCTTTTGCATCCAATAGGTGTGTTTGTGTCATTGGATGATCAATTAGGTCATTTTCGTCCTCCCTAGGCTTATTCTTGTCCAATTAGGGTTTTTAACCAATCTTGTGCATCCAATAAGTTTGTGTGTTTCATTGAATTAATATTTAGGTCATTTTCGTCCTCCCTAGGCATATTCTTGTCCAATTAGGGTTTTTAACCAATCTTGTGCATCCAATAGGTGTGTTTGTGTCATTGGATGATCAATTAGGTCATTTTCGTCCTCCCTAGGCTTATTCTTGTCCAATTAGGGTTTTTAACCAATCTTGTGCATCCAATAGGTGTGTTTGTGTCATTGGATGGTCAATTAAGTTATTTTCGTCCTCCCTAGGCTTATTCTTGTCCAGTTAGGGTTTTTAACCAATCTTGTGCATCCAATAGGTGTGTTTGTGTCATTGGATGATCAATTAGGTCATTTTCGTCCTCCCTAGGCATATTCTTGTCCAATTAGGGTTTTTAACCAATCTTGTGCATCCAATAAGTTTGTTTGTTTCATTGAATTAATATTTAGGTCATTTTCGTCCTCCCTAGGCATATTCTTGTCCTATTAGGGTTTTTAACCAATCTTGTGCATCCAATAGGTGTGTTTGTGTCATTGGATGATCAATTAGGTCATTTTCGTCCTCCCTAGGTTTATTCTTGTCCAATTAGGGATTTTAACCAATCTTGTGCATCCAATAGGTGTGTTTGTGTCATTGGATGATCAATTAGGTCATTTTCGTCCTCCCTAGGCTTATTCTTGTCCAATTAGGGTTTTTAACCAATCTTGTGCATCCAATAGGTGTGTTTGTGTCATTGGATTAACATTTAGGTCATTTTCGTCCTCCCTATGCTTATTCTTGGCCAATTAGGGTTTTTAACCAATCTTGTGCATCCAATAAGTTCATTTGTGTCATTGGAAGATCAATTAGGTCATATTCGTCCTCCCTAGGCATATTCTTGTCCAACTAGGCTTTTTAACCAATCTTGTGCATCCAATAGGTGTGTTTGTGTCTTTGGATGATCAATTAGGTCATTTTCGTCCTCCCTAGGCTTATTCTTGTCCAATTAGGAATTTTAACCAATCTTGTGCATCCAATAGGTGTGTTTGTGTCATTGGATGATCAATTAGGTCATTTTCGTCCTCCCTAGGCTTATTCTTGTCTAATTAGGGTTTTTAACCAATCTTGTGCATCCAATAGGTGTGTTTGTGTCATTGGATTAACATTTAGGTCATTTTCGTCCTCCCTATGCTTATTCTTGTCCAATTAGGGTTTTTAACCCATCTTGTGCATCCAATAAGTTTGTTTGTGTCATTGAATTAATATTTAGGTCATTTTCGTCCTCCCTAGGCATATTCTTGCCCAATTAGGATTTTTAACCAATCTTGTGCATCCAATAGGTGTGTTTGTGCCATTGGATGATCAATTAGGTCATTTTCGTCCTCCCTATGGTTATTCTTGTCCAATTAGGGTTTTTAACCAATCTTGTGCATCCAATAACTTTGTTTGTGTCATTGAATTAATATTTAGGTCATTTTCCTCCTCCCTAGGCATATTCTTGTCCAATTAGGGTTTTTAACCAATCTTGTGCATCCAATAAGTTCATTTATGTCATTGGATTAACATTTAGGTCATTTTCGTCCTTCCTAGGAATATTCTTGTCCAATTAGGGTTTTTAACCAATCTTGTGCATCCAATAGGTGTGTTTGTGTCATTGGATGATCAATTAGGTCATTTTCGTCCTCCCTAGGCTTATTCTTGTCCAATTATGGTTTTTAACCAATCTTGTGCATCCAATAGGTGTGTTTGTGTCATTGGATTAACATTTAGGTCATTTTCGTCCTCCCTAGGCTTTTTCTTGTCCAATTAGGGTTTTTAACCAATCTTGTGCATCCAATAGGTGTGTTTGTGTCATTGGATGATCAATTAGGTCATTTTCGTCCTCCCTAGGCTTATTCTTGTCCAATTAGGGTTTTTAACCAATCTTGTGCATCCAATAGGTGTGTTTGTGTCATTGGATTAACATTTAGGTCATTTTCGTCCTCCCTAGGCTTATTCTTGTCCAATTAGGGTTTTAAACCAATCTTGTGCATCCAATAGGTGTGTTTGTGTCATTGGATGATCAATTAGGTCATTTTCGTCCTCCCTAGGCTTATTCTTGTCCAATTAGGGTTTTTAACCAATCTTGTGCATCCAATAGGTGTGTTTGTGTCATTGGATGATCAATTAGGTCATTTTCGTCCTCCCTAGGCTTATTCTTGTCCAATTAGGGTTTTTAACCAATCTTTTGCATCCAATAGGTGTGTTTGTGTCAATTGATGATCAATTAGGTCATTTTCGTCCTCCCTAGGCTTATTCTTGTCCAATTAGGGTTTTTAACCAATCTTGTGCATCCAATAACTTTGTTTGTGTCATTGAATTAATATTTAGGTCATTTTCGTCCTCCCTAGGCATATTCTTGTCCAAATAGGGTTTTAAACCAATCTTGTGCATCCAATAGGTGTGTTTGTGTCATTGGATGATCAATTAGGTCATTTTCGTCCTCCCTAGGCTTATTCTTGTCCAATTAGGGTTTTTAACCAATCTTGTGCATCCAATAGGTGTGTTTGTGTCATTGGATGATCAATTAGGTCATTTTCGTCCTCCCTAGGCTTATTCTTGTTCGATTAGGGTTTTTAACCAATCTTGTGCATCCAATAGGTGTGTTTGTGTCATTGGATGATCAATTAGGTCATTTTCGTCCTCCCTAGGCTTATTCTTGTCCAATTAGGGTTTTTAACCAATCTTGTGCATCCAATAAGTTCATTTGTGTCATTGGATGATCAATTAGGTTATTTTCGTCCTCCCTAGGCAAATTCTTGTCCAACTAGGGTTTTAAACCAATCTTGTGCATCTAATAGGTGTGTTTGTGTCATTGGATGATCAATTAGGTCATTTTCGTCCTTCCTAGGCTTATTCTTGTCCAATTAGGGTTTTTAACCAATCTTGTGCATCCAATAGGTGTGTTTGTGTCATTGGATGATCATTTAGGTCATTTTCGTCCTCCCTAGGCTTATTCTTGTCCAATTAGGGTTTTTAACCAATATTGTGCATCCAATAGGTGTGTTTGTGTCATTGGATGATCAATTAGGTCATTTTCGCCCTCCCGAGGCTTATTCTCGACCTATTAGGGTTTTTAACCAATCTTGTGCATCCAATAGGTTCATTTGTGTGATTGGATTAACATTTAGGTCATTTTCGTCCTCGCTAGTCATATTCTTGTCCAATTAGGGTTTTTAACCAATCTTGTGCATCCAATAGGTGTGTTTGTGTCATTGGATGATCAATTAGGTCATTTTCGTCCTCCCTAGGCTTATTCTTGTCCAATTAGGGTTTTTAACCAATCTTGTTCATATAATAAGTTCATTAGTGTCATTCGATGATCAATTAGGTCATTTTCGTCCTCCCTAGGCTTATTCTTGTCCAATTAGGGTTTTTAACCAATCTTGTGCATCCAATAAGTTCATTTGTGTCATTGGATTAACATTTAGGTCATATCCGTCCTCCCTAGGCATATTCATTCCAATTAAGGGTTTTAACCAATCTTGTGCATCCAATAGGTGTGTTTGTGTCATTGGATGATCAATTAGGTCATTTTCGTCCTCCCTAGGCTTATTCTTGTCCAATTAGGGTTTTTAACCAATCTTGTGCATCCAATAGGTGTGTTTGTGTCATTGGATGATCAATTAGGTCATTTTCGTCCTCCCTAGGCTTATTCTTGTCCAATTAGGGTTTTTAACCAATCTTGTGCATCCAATAAGTTGAGTTGTGTCATTGGATTAACATTTAGGTCATTTTGATTCTCCCTAGGCTTATTCTTGTCGAATTAGGTTTTTAACCAATCTTGTGCATCCAATAAGTTCATTTGTGTCATTGGATTCACATTTAGGTCATTTTCGTCCTCCCTAGGCATATTCTTGTCCAATTAGAGTTTTTAACTAATCTTGTGCATCCAATAGGTGTGTTTATCTCATTGGATGATTAATTAGGTCACTTTGATCCTCTCTAGGCTTATTCTTGTCCAATTAGGGTTTTTAACCAATCTTGTGCATCCAATAAGTTCATTTGTGTCATTGGATTAACATTTAGGTCATTTTCGTCCTCCCTAGGCATATTCTTGTCCAATTAGGGTTTTTAACCAATCTTGTGCATCCAATAGGTGTGTTTGTGTCATTGGATGATCAATTTAGGTCATTTTTGTCCTCCCTAGGCTTATTCTTGTCCAATTAGGGTTTTTAACCAATCTTGTGCATCCAATAGGTGTGTTTGTGTCATTGGATGATCAATTAGGTCATTTTCGTCCTCCCTAGGCTTATTCTTGTCCAATTAGGGTTTTTAACCAATCTTGTGCATCCAATAGGTGTGTTTGTGTCATTGGATGATCAATTAGGTCATTTTCGTCCTCCCTAGGCTTATTCTTGTCCAATTAGGGTTTTTAACCAATCTTGTGCATCCAATAAGTTCATTTGTGTCATTGGATGATCAATTAGGTCATTTTCGTCCTTCCTAGGCATATTCTTGATCAACTAGGGTTTTAAACCAATCTTGTGCATCCAATAGGTGTGTTTGTGTCATTGGATGATCAATTAGGTCATTTTCGTCCTCCCTAGGCTTATTCTTGTCCAATTAGGGTTTTTAACCAATCTTGTGCATCCAATAGGTGTGTTTGTGTCATTGGATGATCAATTAGGTCATTTTCGTCCTCCCTAGGCTTATTCTTGTCCAATTAGGGTTTTTAACCAATCTTGTGCATCCAATAGGTGTGTTTGTGTCATTGGATGATCAATTAGGTCATTTTCGTCCTCCCTAGGCTTATTCTTGTCCAATTAGGGTTTTTAACCAATCTTGTGCATCCAATAAGTTCATTTGTGTCATTGGATGATCAATTAGGTCATTTTCGTCTTCACTAGGCATATTCTTGTCCAACTAGGGTTTTAAACCAATCTTGTGCATCTAATAGGTGTGTTTGTGTCATTGGATGATCAATTAGGTCATTTTCATCCTCCCTAGGCTTATTCTTGTCCAATTAGGGTTTTTAACCAATCTTGTGCATCCAATAGGTGTGTTTGTGTCATTGGATGATCAATTAGGTCATTTTCGTCCTCCCTAGGCTTATTCTTGTCCAATTAGGGTTTTTAACCAATCTTGTGCATCCAATAGGTGTGTTTGTGTCATTGGATGATCTATTAGGTTATTTTTGTCCTACCTAGGCTTATTCTTGTCCAATTAGGTTTTTTAACCAATCTTGTGCATCCAATAAGTTCATTTGTGTCATTGGATTAACATTTAGGTCATTTTTGTCCTCCCTAGGCATATTCTTGTCCAATTAGGGTTTTTAACCAATCTTGTGCATCCAATAGGTGTGTTTGTGTCATTGGATGATCAATTAGGTCATTTTCGTCCTTTCTATGCTTATTCTTGTCCAATTAAGGTTTTTAACCAATCTTGTGCATCCAATAAGTTCATTTGTGTCATTGGATGATCAATTAGGTCATTTTCGTCCTGCCTAGGCATATTCTTGTCCAACTAGGGTTTTTAACCAATCTTGTGCTTCGAATAGGTGTGTTTGTGTCATTGGATGATCAATTAGGTCATTTTCGTCCTCACTAGGCTTATTCTTGTCCAATTAGGGTTTTTAACCAATCTTGTGCATCCAATAGGTGTGTTTGTGTCATTGGATGATCAATTAGGTCATTTTCGTCCTCCTTAGGCTTATTCTTGTCCAATTAGGGTTTTTAACCAATCTTGTGCATGCAATAAGTTCATTTGTGTCATTGGATGATCAATTAGGTCATTTTCGTCCTCCATAGGCATATTCTTGTCCAACTAGGGTTTTAAACCAATCTTGTGCATCCAATAGGTGTGTTTGTGTCATTGGATGATCAATTAGGTCATTTTCGTCCTCCCTAGGCTTATTCTTGTCCAATTAGGGTTTTTAACCAATCTTGTGCATCCAATAGGTGTGTTTGTGTCATTGGATGATCAATTAGGTCATTTTCGTCATCCCTAGGCATATTCTTGTCCAATTAGGGTTTTTAACCAATCTTGTGCATCCAATAACTTTGATTGTGTCATTGAATTAATATTTAGGTCATTTTCGTCCTCCCTAGGCATATTCTTGTCCAATTAGGGTTTTTAACCAATCTTGTGCATCCAATAGGTGTGTTTGTATCATTGGATGATCAATTAGGTCATTTTCGTCCTCCCTAGGCTTATTCTTGTTCAATTAGGGTTTTTAACCAATCTTGTGCATCCAATAGGTTTGTTTGTGTCATTGGATGATAAATTAGGTCATTTTCGTCCTCCCTAGGCTTATTCTTGTCCAATTAGGGTTTTTAACCAATATTGTGCATCCAATAGGTGTGTTTGTGTCATTGGATGATCAATTAGGTCATTTTCGCCATCCCGAGGCTTATTCTCGACCTATTAGGGTTTTTAACCAATCTTGTGCATCCAATAGGTTCATTTGTGTGATTGGATTAACATTTAGGTCATTTTCGTCCTCCCTAGTCATATTCTTGTCCAATTAGGGTTTTTAACCAATCTTGTGCATCCAATAGGTGTGTTTGTGTCATTGGATGATCAATTAGGTCATTATCGTCCTCCCTAGGCGTATTCTTGTCCAATTAGGGTTTTTAACCAATCTTGTGCATCCAATAGGTGTGTTTGTGTCATTGGATGATCAATTAGGTCATTTTCGTCCTCGCTAGGCTTATTCTTGTTCAATTAGGGTTTTTAACCAATCTTGTGCATCCAATAGGTTTGTTTGTGTCATTGGATGATAAATTAGGTCATTTTCGTCCTCCCTAGGCTTATTCTTGTCCAATTAGGGTTTTTAACCAATCTTGTGCATCCAATAGGTGTGTTTGTGTCATTGGATTATCAATTAGATCATTTTGATCCACCCTAGGCATATTCTTGTCCAATTAGGGTTTTTAACCAATCTTGTGCATCCAATAGGTGTGTTTGTGTCATTGGATGATCAATTAGGTCATTTTGATCCTCCCTAGGCTTATTCTTGTCCAATTAGGGTTTTTAACCAATCTTGTGCATCCAATAAGTTCATTTGTGTCATTGGATTAACATTTAGGTCATTTTCGTCCTCCGTAGGCATATTCTTGTCCAATTAAGGTTTTTAACCAATCTTGAGCATCCAATAGGTGTGTTTATGTCATTGGATGATCAATTAGGTCATTTTCGTCCTCTCTAGGCTTATTCTTGTCCAATTAGGGTTTTTAACCAATCTTGTGCATCCAATAGGTGTGTTTGTGTCATTGGATGATCAATTAGGTCATTTTCGTCCTACCGAAGCTTATTCTCGACCAATTAGGGTTTTTAACCAATCTTGTGGATCCAATAGGTTCATTTGTGTCATTGGATTAACATTTAGGTCATTTTCGTCCTCCTTAGTCATATTCATATCCAATTATGGTTTTTAACCAATCTTGTGCATCCAATAGGTGTGTTTGTGTCATTGGATGATCAATTAGGTCATTTTCGTCCTCCCTAGGCTTATTCTTGTTCAATTAGGGTTTTTAACCAATCTTGTGCATCCAATAGGTGTGTTTGTGTCATTGGATGATCAATTAGGTCATTTTCGTCCTCCCTAGGCTTATTCTTGTTCATTTAGGGTTTTTAACCAATCTTGTGCATCCAATAGGTTTGTTTGTGTCATTGGATGATCAATTACGTCATTTTCGTCCTCCCTAGGCTTATTCTTGTCCAATTAGGGTTTTTAACCCATCTTGTGCATCAAATAGGTGTGTTTGTGTCTTTGGATGATCAATTAGGTCATTTTCGTCCTCCTGAAGCTTATTCTCGACCAATTACGGTTTTTAATCAATCTTGTGCATCCAATAGGTTCATTTGTGTCATTGGATTAACATTTAGGTCATTTTCGTCCTCCCTAGTCATATTCTTATCCAATTAGGGTTTTTAACCAATCTTATGCATCCAATAGGTGTGTTTGTGTCATTTGATGATCAATTAGGTCATTGTCGTCCTCCCAAGGCTTATTCTTGTTCAATTAGGGTTTTTAACCAATCTTGTGCATCCAATAGGTTTGTTTGTGTCATTGGATGATAAATTAGGTCATTTTCGTCCTCCTTAGGCTTATTCTTGTCCAATTAGGGTTTTTAACCAATATTGTGCATCCAATAGGTGTGTTTGTGTCATTGGATGATCAATTAGGTCATTTTCGCCTTCCCGAGGCTTATTCTCGACCTATTAGGGTTTTTAAGCAATCTTGTGCATCCAATAGGTTCATTTGTGTGATTGGATTATCATTTAGGTCATTTTCGTCCTCCCTAGTCATATTCTTGTCCAATTAGGGTTTTTAACCAATCTTGTGCATCCAATAGGTGTGTTTGTGTCATTGGATGATCAATTAGGTCATTATCGTCCTCCCTAGGCGTATTCTTGTCCAATTAGGGTTTTTAACCAATCTTGTGCATCCAATAAGTTCATTTGTGTCATTGGATTAACATTTAGGTCATTTTCGTCCTCCTAAGGCCTATTCTCGTCCAATTACGGTTTTTAACCAATCTTGTGCATCCAAAAAGTTCATTTGTGTCATTGGATTAACATTTAGATCATTTTCGTCCTCCCTAGGCATATTCTTGTCCAATTAGGGTTTTTAATCAATCTTGTGCATCCAATAGGTGTGTTTGTGTCATTGGATGATCAATTAGGTCATTTTCGTCCTCCCTAGGCTTATTCTTGTCCAATTAGGGTTTTTAACCAATCTTGTGCATCCAATAGGTGTGTTTGTGTCATTGGATGATCAATTAGGTCATTTTCGCCCTCCCGAGGCTTATTCTCGACCAATTAAGGTTTTTAACCAATCTTGTGCATCCAATAGGTTCATTTGAGTCATTGGATTAACATTTAGGTCATTTTCGTCCTCCCTAGTCATATTCTTGTCCAATTAGGGTATTTAACCAATCTTGTGCATCCAATAGGTGTGTTTGTGTCATTGGATGATCAATTAGTTCATTATCGTCCTCCCTAGGCGTATTCTTGTCCAATTAGGGTTTTTAACCAATCTTGTGCATCCAATAGGTGTGTTTGTGTCATTGGATGATCAATTAGGTCATTTTCGTCCTCCCTAGGCTTATTCTTGTTCAATTAGGGTTTTTAACCAATCTTGTGCATCCAACAGGTTTGTTTGTGTCATTGGATGATCAATTAGGTCATTTTCGTCCTCCCTAGGCTTATTCTTGTCCAATTAGGGTTTTTAACCAATCTAGTGCATCCAATAGGTGTGTTTGTGTCATTGGATGATCAATTAGATCATTTTGATCCACCCTAGGCTTATTCTTGTCCAATTAGGGTTTTTAACCAATCTTGTGCATCCAATAAGTTCATTTATGTCATTGAATTAACATTTAGGTCATTTTCGTCCTCCCTAGACATATTCTTGTCCAAATAGGGTTTTTAATCAATCTTGTGCATCCAGTAGGTGTGTTTGTGTCATTGGATGATCAAATAGGTAATTTTCTTCCTCCCTAGCCTTATTCTTGTCCAATTAGGGTTTTTAACCAATCTTGTGCATCCAATACGTGTGTTTGTGTCATTGGATAATCAATTACGTCATTTTGATCCTCCCTAGGCTTATTCTTGTCCAATTAGGGTTTTTAACCAATCTTGTGCATCCAATAAGTTCATTTGTGTCATTGGATTAACATTTAGGTCATTTTCGTCCTCCCTAGGCATATTCTTGTCCAATTAGGGTTTTTAACCAATCTTGTGCATCCAATAGGTGTGTTTGTGTCATTGGATGAACAATTAGGTCATTTTCGCTCTCCCGAGGCTTATTCTCGACCAATTAGGGTTTTTAACCAATCTTGTGCATCCAATAGGTTCATTTGTGTCATTGGATTAACATTTAGGTCATTTTCGTCCTCCCTAGTCATATTCTTGTCCAATTAGGGTTTTTAACCAATCTTGTGCATCCAATAAGTTCATTTGTGTCATTGAATTAACATTTAGGTCATTTTCATCCTCCCTAGGCATATTCTTGTCCAATTAGGGTTTTTAACCAATCTTGTGCATCCAATAGGTGTGTTTGTGTCATTGGATGATCAATTAGGTCATTTTCGTCCTCCCTATGCTTATACTTGTCCTATTAGGGTTTTTAACCAATCTTGTGCATCCAATAAGTTTGTTTGTTTCATTGAATTAATATTTAGGTCATTTTCGTCCTCCCTAGGCATATTCTTGTCCAATTAGGGTTTTTAACCAATCTTGTGCATCCAATAGGTGTGTTTGTGTCATTGGATGATCAATTAGGTCATTTTCGTCCTCCCTAGGCTTATTCTTGTCCAATTAGGGTTTTTAACCAATCTTGTGCATCCAATAGGTGTGTTTGTGTCATTGGATGATCAATTAGGTCATTTTCGTCCTCCCTAGGCTTATTCTGGTCAAATTAGGGTTTTTAACCAATCTTGTGCATCCAATAAATTCATTTGTGTCATTGGATGATCAATTAGGTCATTTTCGTCCTCCCTAGGCTTATTCTTGTCCAATTAAGGTTTTTAACCAATCTTGTGCATCCAATAACTTTGTTTGTGTCATTGAATTAATATTTAGGTCATTTTCGTCATCCCTAGGCATATTCTTGTCCAATTAGGAGTTTTAACCAATCTTGTGCATTCAATAGGTGTGTTTGTGTCATTGGATGATCAATTAGGTCATTTTGGTCCTCCCTAGGCTTATTCTTCTCCAATTAGGGTTTTTAACCAATCTTGTGCATCCAATAAGTTCATTTGTGTCATTGGATGATCAATTAGGTTATTTTCGTCCTCCCTAGGCTTATTCTTGTCCAATTAGGGTTTTTAACCAATCTTGTGCATCCAATAGGTGTGTTTGTGTCATTGGATGATCAATTAGGTCATTTTGGTCCTCCCTTGGCTTATTCTTGTCCAATTAGGGTTTTTATCCAATCTTGTGCATCCAATAAGTTCATTTGTGTCATTGGATGATCAATTAGGTCATTTTCGTCCTCCCTAGGCTTATTCTTGTCCAATTAGGGTTTTTAACCAATCTTGTGCATCCAATAACTTTGTTTGTGTCATTGAATTAATATTTAGGTCATTTTCCTCCTCCCTAGGCATATTCTTGTCCAATTAGGGTTTTTAACCAATCTTGTGCATCCAATAGGTGTGTTTGTGTCATTGGATGATCAATTAGGTCGTTTTCGTCCTCCCTAGGCTTATTCTTGTCCAATTAGGGTTTTTAACCAATCTTGTGCATCCAATAGGTTTGTTTGTGTCATTGGATGATCAATTAGGTCATTTTCGTCCTCCCTAGGCTTATTCTTGTCCAATTAGGGTTTTTAACCAATCTTGTGCATCCAATAAGTTCACTTGTGTCATTGGATTAACATTTAGGTCATATCTGTCCTCCCTAGGCATATTCTTGTCCAATTAGGGTTTTTAACCAATCTTGTGCATCCAATAGGTGTGTTTGTGTCATTGGATGATCGATTAGGTCATTTTCGTTCTCCCTAGGCTTATTCTTGTCCAATTAGGGTTTTTAACCAATCTTGTGCATCCAATAAGTTCATTTGTGTCATTGGATTAACATTTAGGTCATTTTCGTCCTCCCTAGGCATATTCTTGTCCAATTAGGGTTTTTAACCAATCTTGTGCATCCAATAGGTGTGTTTGTGTCATTGGATGATCAATTAGGTCATTTTCGTCTTCCCTAGGCTTATTCTTGCCCAATTACGGTTTTTAACCAATCTTGTGCATCCAATAAGTTCATTTGTGTCATTGGATTAACATTTAGGTCATTTTCGTCCTCCCTAGGCATATTCTTGTCCAATTAGGGTTTTTAACCAATCTTGTGCATCCAATAGGTGTGTTTGAGTCATTGGATGATCAATTTAGGTCATTTTCGTCCTCCCTAGGCATATTCTTGTCCAATTAGGGTTTTTAACCAATCTTGTGCATCCAATAGGTGTGTTTGTGTCATTGGATGATCAATTAGGTCATTTTCGTCCTCTTAGGCTTATTCTTGTCCAATTAGGGTTTTTAACAAATCTTGTGCAGCCAATAAGTTCATTTGTGTCATTGGATGATCAATTAGGTCATTTTCGTCCTCCCTAGGCTTATTCTTGTCCAATTAGGGTTTTTAACCAATCTTGTGCATCCAATAGGTGTGTTTGTGTCATTGGATGATCAATTAGGTCATTTTCGTCCTCCCTAGGCTTATTCTTGTCCGACTAGGGTTTTTAACCAATCTTGTGCATCCAATAGGTGTGTTTGTGTCATTGGATGATCAATTAGGTCATTTTCGTCCTCCCTAGGCTTATTCTTGTCCAATTAGGGTTTTTAACCAATCTTGTGCATCCAATAAGTTCATTTGTGTCATTGGATGATAAATTAGGTCATTTTCGTCCTTCCTAGGCATATTCTTGTCCAACTAGGGTTTTTAACCGATCTTGTGCATCCAATAGGTGTGTTTGTGTCATTGGATAATCAATTAGGTCATTTTCGTCCTCCATAGGCTTATTCTTGTCCAATTAGGGTTTTTAACCAATCTTGTGCATCCAATAGGTGTGTTTGTGTCATTGGATGATCAATTAGGTCATTTTCGTCCTCCCTAGGCTTATTCTTGTCCAATTAGGGTTTTTAACCAATCTTGTGCATCCAATAGGTGTGTTTGTGTCATTGGATGATCAATTAGGTCATTTTCGCTCTCCCTAGGCTTATTCTTGTCCAATTAGGGTTTTTAACCAATCTTGTGCATCCAATAGGTGTGTTTGTGTCATTGGATGATCAATTAGGTCATTTTCGTCCTCCCTAGGCTTATTCTTGTCCAATTAGGGTTTTTAACCAATCTTGTGCATCCAATAGGTGTGTTTGTGTCATTGGATGATCAATTAGGTCATTTATCGTCCTCCCTAGGCTTATTCTTGTCCAATTAGGGTTTTTAACCAATCTTGTGCATCCAATAGGTTGAGTTGTGTCATTGGATTAACATTTAGGTCATTTTCGTCCTCCCTAGGCATATTCTTGTCCAATTAGGGTTTTTAACCAATCTTGTGCATCCAATAGGTGTGTTTGTGTCATTGGATGATCAATTAGGTCATTTTCGTCCTCCCTAGGCTTATTCTTGTCCAATTAGGGTTTTTAACCAATCTTGTGCATCCAATAGGTGTGTTTGTGTCATTGGATGATCAATTAGGTCATTTTCGTCCTCCTTAGGCATATTCTTGTCCAATTAGGGTTTTTAACCAATCTTGTGCATCCAATAAGTTGAGTTGTGTCATTGGATTAGCATTTAGGTCATTTTCGTCCTCCCTAGGCTTATTCTTGTCCAATTAGGGTTTTTAACCAATCTTGTGCATCCAATAAGTTCATTTGTGTCATTGGATTAACATTTAGGTCATTTTCGTCCTCCCTAGGCATATTCTTGTCCAATTAGGGTTTTTAACCAATCTTGTGCATCCAATAGGTGTGTTTGTGTCATTGGATGATCAATTAGGTCATTTTCGTCCTTTTTATGCTTATTCTTGTCCAATTATGGTTTTTAACCAATCTTGTGCATCCAATAGGTGTGTTTGTGTCATTGGATGATCAATTAGGTCATTTTCGTCCTTTTTATGCTTATTCTTGTCCAATTAGGGTTTTTAAGAAACCTTGTGCATCCAATAGGTGTGTTTGTGTCATTGGATGATCAATTAGGTCATTTTCGTCCTCCCTAGGCTTATTCTTGTCCAATTAGGGTTTTTAACCAATCTTGTGCATCCAATAGGTGTGTTTGTGTCATTGGATGATCAATTAGGTCATTTTTGTCCTCCCTAGGCTTATTCTTGTCCAATTAGGGTTTTTAACCAATTTTGTGCATCCAATAAGTTGAGTTGTGTCATTGGATTAACATTTAGGTCATTTTCGTTCTCCCTAGGCTTATTCTTGTCCAATTAGGGTTTTTAACCAATCTTGTGTATCCAATAAGTTCATTAGTGTCATTGGATGATCAATTAGGTCATTTTCGTCCTCCCTAGGCTTATTCTTGTCCAATTAGGGTTTTTAACCAATCTTGTGCATCCAATAGGTGTGTTTGTGTCATTGGATGATCAATTAGGTCATTTTCGTCCTCCCTAGGCTTATTCTTGTCCAATTAGGGTTTTTAACCAATCTTGTGTATCCAATAAGTTCATTAGTGTCATTGGATGATCAATTAGGTCATTTTCGTCCTCCCTAGGCTTATTCTTGTCCAATTAGGGTTTTTAACCAATCTTGTGCATCCAATAGGTGTGTTTGTGTCATTGGATGATCAATTAGGTCATTTTCTTCCCCCTAGGCTTATTCTTGTCCAATTAGGGTTTTTAACCAATCTTGTGCATCCAATAAGTTCATTTGTGTCATTGGATGATCAATTAGGTCATTTTCGTCCTCCCTAGGCATATTCTTGTCCAACTAGGGTTTTAAACCAATCTTGTGAATCCAATAGGTGTGTTTGTGTCATTGGATGATCAATTAGGTCATATTCGTCCTCCCTAGTCTTATTCTTGTCCAATTAGGGTTTTTAACCAATCTTGTGTATCCAATAGGTGTGTTTGTGTCATTGGATGATCAATTAGGTCATTTTCGTCCTCCCTAGGCTTATTCTTGTCCAATTAGGGTTTTTAACCAATCTTGTGCATCCAATAGGTGTGTTTGTGTCATTGGATGATCAATTAGGTCATTTTCGTCCTCCCTAGGCTTATTCTTGTCCAATTAGGGTTTTTAACCAATCTTGTGCATCCAATAAGTTTGTTTGTGTCATTGAATTAATATTTAGGACCTTTTCGTCCTCCCTAGGCATATTCTTGTCCAATTAGGGTTTTTAACCAATCTTGTGCATCCAATAGGTGTGTTTGTGTCATTGGATGATCAATTAGGTCATTTTTGTCCTCCCTAGGCATATACTTGTCCAATTAGGGTTTTTAACCAATCTTGTGCATCCAATAAGTTTGTTTGTGTCGTTGAATTAATATTTAGGTCCTTTTCGTCCTCCCTAGGCATATTCTTGTCCAATTAGGGTTTTTAACCAATCTTGTGCATCCAATAGGTGTGTTTGTGTCATTGGATGATCAATTAGGTCATTTTTGTCCTCCCTACACTTATTCTTCTCCAATTAGGGTTTTTAACCAATCTTGTGCTTCCAATAGGTGTGTTTGTGTCATTGGAGGATCAATTAGGTCATTTTTGTCCTCCCTACGCTTATTCTTGTCCAATTAGGGTTTTTAACCAATATTGTGCATCCAATAAGTTTGTTTGTGTCATTGAATTAATATTTAGGTCCTTTTGGTCCTCCCTAGGCTTATTCTTGTCCAATTAGGGTTTTTAACCAATCTTGTGCATCCAATAGGTGTGTTTGTGTCATTGGATGATCAATTAGGTCATTTTCGTCCTCCCTAGGCTTATTCTTGTCCAATTAGGGTTTTTAACCAATCTTGTGCATCCAATAGGTGTGTTTGTGTCATTGGATGATCAATTAGGTCATTTTCGTCCTACCTAAGCATATTCTTGTCCGATTAGGGTTTTTAACCAATCTTGTGCATCCAATAAGTTGAGTTGTGTCATTAGATTAAGATTTAGGTCATTTTCGTCCTCCCTAGGCTTATTCTTGTCCAATTAGGGTTTTTAACCAATCTTGTGCATCCAATAAGTTGAGTTGTGTCATTGGATTAACATTTAGGTCATTTTCGTCCTCCCTAGGCGTATTCTTGTCCAATTAGGGTTTTTAACCAATCTTGTGCATCCAATAGGTGTGTTTGTGTCATTGGATGATCAATTAGGTCATTTTCGTCTTCCCTAGGCTTATTCTTGTTCAATTAGGGGTTTTAACCAATCTTGTGCATCCAATAGGTTTGTTAGTGTCATTGGATGATCAATAAGGTCATTTTCGTCCTCCCTAGGCTTATTCTTGTCCAATTAGGGTTTTTAACCAATCTTGTGCATCCAATAGGTGTGTTTGTGTCATTGGATGATCAATTAGGTCATTTTCGTCTTCCCTAGGCTTATTCTTGTTCAATTAGGGGTTTTAACCAATCTTGTGCATCCAATAGGTTTGTTAGTGTCATTGGATGATCAATAAGGTCATTTTCGTCCTCCCTAGGCTTATTCTTGTCCAATTAGGGTTTTTAACCAATCTTGTGCATCCAATAGGTGTGTTTGTGTCATTGGATGATCAATTAGATCATTTTGATCCACCCTAGGTTTATTCTTCTCCAATTAGGGTTTTTAACCAATCTTGTGCATCCAATAAGTTCATTTGTGTCATTGGATTAACATTTAGGTCATTTTCGTCCTCCCTAGGCATATTCTTGTCCAATTAGGGTTTTTAACCAATCTTGTGCATCCAATAGGTGTGTTTGTATCATTGGACGATCAATTAGGTCATTTTCGTCCACCCTAGGCTTATTCTTTTCCAATTAGGGTTTTTAACCAATCTTGTGCATCCAATAAGTTCATTAGTGTCATTGGATGATCAATTAGGTCATTTTCGTCCTCCCTAGGCATGTTCTTGTCCAACTAGGGTTTTTAACCAATCTTGTGCATCCAATAGGTGTGTTTGTGTCATTGGATGATCAATTAGGTCATTTTCGTCCTCCCTAGGCTTATTCTTGACCAATTAGGGTTTTTAACCAATCTTGTGCATCCAATAAGTTTGTTTGTGTCATTGAATTAATATTTAGGTCCTTTTCGTCCTCCCTAGGCATATTCTTGTCCAATTAGGGTTTTTAACCAATCTTGTGCATCCAATAGGTGTGTTTGTGTCATTGGATGATCAATTAGGTCATTTTGGTCCTCCTTACGCTTATTCTTGTCCAATTAGGGTTTTTAACCAATCTTGTGCTTCCAATAGGTGTGTTTGTGTCATTGGATGATCAATTAGGTCATTTTGGTCCTCCCTAGGCATATTCTTGTTCAATTAGGGATTTTAACCAATCTTGTGCATCCGATAGTTGTGTTTGTGTCATTGGATGATCAATTAGGTCATTTTCGTCCTCCCTAGGCTTATTCTTGTCCAATTAGGGTTTTTAACCAATCTTGTGCATCCAATAGGTGTGTTTGTGTCATTGGATGATCAATTAGGTCATTTTCGTCCTCCCTAGGCTTATTCTTGTCCAATTAGGGTTTTTAACCAATCTTGTGCATCCAATAAGTTTGTTTGTTTCATTGAATTAATATTTAGGTCATTTTCGTCCTCCCTAGGCATATTCTTGTCCAATTAGGGTTTTTAACCAATCTTGTGCATCCAATAGGTGTGTGTTTGTGGCAATGGATGATCAATTAGGTCATTTTCGTCCTCCCTAGGCTTATTCTTGTCCAATTAGGGTTTTTAACCAATCTTGTGCATCCAATAGGTGTGTTTGTGTCATTGGATGATCAATTAGATCATTTTCGTCCTCCCTAGGCATATTCTTGTCCAATTAGGGTTTTTAACCAATCTTGTGCATTCAATAGGTGTGTTTGTGTCATTGGATGATCAATTAGGTCATTTTCGTCCTCCCTAGGCTTATTCTTGTCCAATTAGGGTTTTTAACCAATCTTGTGCATCCAATAGGTGTGTTTGTGTCATTGGATGATCAATTAGGTCATTTTCGTCCTCCCTAGGCTTATTCTTGTCCAATTAGGGTTTTTAACCAATCTTGTGCATCCAATAGGTGTGTTTGTGTCATTGGATGATCAATTAGGTCATTTTCGTCCTTTCTATGCTTATTTTTGTCCAATTAGGGTTTTTAAGCAATCTTGTGCATCCAATAAGTTCATTTGTGTCATTGGATGATCAATTAGGTCATTTTCGTCCTCCCTAGGCATATTCTTGTCCAACTAGGGTTTCTAACCAATCTTGTGCTTCCAATAGATGTGTTTGTGTCATTGGATGATCAATTAGGTCATTTTCGTCCTCCCTAGGCTTATTCTTGTCCAATTAGGGTTTTTAACCAATCTTGTGCATCCAATAGGTGTGTTTGTGTCATTGGATGATCAATTAGGTCATTTTCGTCCTCCCTAGGCTTATTCTTGTCCAATTAGGGTTTTTAACCAATCTTGTGCATCCAATAGGTGTGTTTGTGTCATTGGATGATCAATTAGGTCATTTTCGTCCTCCCTATGCATATTCTTGTCCAATTAGTGTTTTTAACCAATCTTGTGCATCCAATAGGTGTGTTTGTGTCATTGGATGATCAATTAGGTCATTTTCGTCCTCCCTAGGCTTATTCTTGTCCAATTAGGGTTTTTAACCAATCTTGTGTATCCAATAAATTCATTTGTGTCATTGGATGGTCAATTAGGTCATTTTCGTCCTCCCTAGGCATATTCTTGTCCAATTAGGGTTTTTAACCAATCTTGTGCATTCAATAGGTGTGTTTGTGTCATTGGATGATCAATTAGGTCATTTTCGTCCTCCCTAGGCTTATTCTTGTCCAATTAGGGTTTTTAACCAATTTTGTGCATCCAATAGGTGTGTTTGTGTCATTGGATGATCAATTAGGTCATTTTCGCCCTCCCGAGGCTTATTCTCGACCTATTAGGGTTTGTAACCAATCTTGTGCATCCAATAGGTTCATTTGTGTGATTGGATTAACATTTAGGTCATTTTCGTCCTCCCTAGGCATATTCTTGTCCAATTAGGCTTTTTAACCAATCTTGTGCATCCAATAGGTGTGTTTGTGTCATTCGATGATCAATTAGGTCATTTTCGTCCACCCTAGGCTTATTCTTGTCCAATTAGGGTTTTTAATAAATCTTGTGCATCCAATAAGTTCATTGGTGTCATTGGATTAACATTTAGGTCATTTTCGTCCTCCTGAGGCCTATTCTCGTCCAATTAGGGTTTTTAACCAATCTTGTACATCCAATAAGTTCATTTGTGTCATTGGATTAACATCTAGGTCATTTTCGTCCTCCCTAGGCATATTCTTGTCCAATTAGGGTTTTCAACCAATCTTGTGCATCCAATAGGTTTGTTTGTGTCATTGGATGATAAATTAGGTCATTTTCGTCCTCCCTAGGCTTATTCTTGTCCAATTAGGGTTTTTAACCAATATTGTGCATCCAATAGGTGTGTTTGTGTCATTGGATGATCAATTAGGTCATTTTCGCCATCCCGAGGCTTATTCTCGACCTATTAGGGTTTTTAACCAATCTTGTGCATCCAATAGGTTCATTTGTGTGATTGGATTAACATTTAGGTCATTTTCGTCCTCCCTAGTCATATTCTTGTCCAATTAGGGTTTTTAACCAATCTTGTGCATCCAATAGGTGTGTTTGTGTCATTCGATGATCAATTAGGTCATTTTCGTCCTCCCTAGGCTTATTCTTGTCGAGTTAGGGTTTTTGACCAATCTTGTGCATCTAATAAGTTCATTTGTGTCATTGGATTAACATTTAGGTCATTTTCGTCCTCCCGAGGCCTATTCTCGACCAATTAGGGTTTTTATCCAATCTTGTGCATCCAATAAGTTCATTTGTGTCATTGGATTAACATTTAGGTCATTTTCGTCCTCCCTAGGCATATTCTTGTCCAATTAGGGTTTTTAATCAATCTTGTGCATCCAATAGGTCTGTTTGTGTCATTGGATAATCAATTAGGTCATTTTCACCCTCCCGAGGCTTATTATCGACCAATTAGGGTTTTTAACCAATCTTGTGCATCCAATAGGTTCATTTGTGTCATTGGATTAACATTTAGGTCATTTTTGTCCTCCCTAGTCATATTCTTGTCCAATTAGGGTTTTTAACCAATCTTGTGCATCCAATAGGTGTGTTTGTGTCATTGGATGATCAATTAGGTCATTTTCGTCCTCCCTAGGCGTATTCTTGTCCAATTAGGGTTTTTAACCAATCTTGTGCATCCAATAGGTGTGTTTGTGTCATTCGATGATCAATTAGGTCATTTTCGTCCTCCCTAGGCTTATTCTTGTCCAATTAGGGTTTTTAACCAATCTTGTGCATCCAATAAGTTCATTTGTGTCATTGGATTAACATTAAGGTCATTTTCGTCTTCCCTAAGCATATTCTTCTCCAATTAGGGTTTTTAACCAATCTTGTGCATCCAATAGGTGTGTTTGTGTCATTCGATGATCAATTAGGTCATTTTCGTCCTCCCTAGGCTTATTCTTGTCCAATTAGGGTTTTTAACCAATCTTGTGCATCCAATAAGTTCATTTGTGTCATCGGATGATCAATTAGGTCATTTTCGTCCTCCCTAGGCTTATTCTTGTCCAATTAGGGTTTTTAACCAATCTTGTGCATCCAATAGGTGTGTTTGTGTCATTGGATGATCAATTAGGTCATTTTTGTCCTCCCTAGGCATATTCTTGTCCAACTTGGGTTTTTAACCAATCTTGTGCCTCCAATAGGTGTGTTTGTGTCATTGGATGATCAATTAGGTCATTTTCGTCCTCCCTAGGCTTATTCTTGTCCAATTAGGGTTTTTAACCAATCTTGTGCATCCAATAGGTGTGTTTGTGTCATTGGATGATCAATTAGGTCATTTTCGTCCTCCCTAGGCTTATTCTTGTCCAATTAGGGTTTTTAACCAATCTTGTGCATCCAATAAGTTTGTTTGTGTCATTGAATTAATATTTAGGTCATTTTCGTCCTCCCAAGGTATATTCTTGTCCAATTAGGGTTTTTAACCAATCTTGTGCATCCAATAAGTTCATTTGTGTCATTGGATTAACATTTAGGTCATTTTCGTCCTCCCTAGGCATATTCTTGTCCAATTAGGGTTTTTAACCAATCTTGTGCATCCAATAGGTGTGTTTGTGTCATTGGATGATCAATTAGGTCATTTTCGTCCTCCCTAGGCATATTCTTGTCCAGTTAGGGTTTTTAACCAATCTTGTGCATCCAATAGGTGTGTTTACGTCATTGGATGATCAATTAGGTCATTTTCGTCCTCCCTAGGCTTATTCTTGTCCAATTAGGGTTTTTAAGCAATCTTGATCATCCAATAAGTTCATTTGTGTCATTGGATTAACATTTAGGTCATTTTCGTCCTCCCTAGGCATATTCTTGTCCAATTAGGGTTTTTAACCAATCTTGTGCATCCAATAGGTGTGTTTGTGTCATTGGATGATCAATTAGGTCATTTTCGTCCTCCCTAGGCTTATTCTTGTCCAATTAGGGTTTTTAACCAATCTTGTGCATCCAATAGGTGTGTTTGTGTCATTGGATGATCAATTAGGTCATTTTCGTCCTTCCTAGGCATATTCTTGTCCAATTAGGGTTTTTAACCAGTCTTTTGCATCCAATAGGAGTGTTTGTGTCATTGGATGATCGATTAGGTCATTTTCGTCCTCCGAAGGCTTATTCTTGTCCAATTAGGGTTTTTAACCAATCTTGTGCATCCAATAAGTTCATTTGTGTCATTGGATTAACATTTAGGTCATTTTCATCCTCCCTAGGCATATTCTTGTCCAATTAGGGTTTTTAACCAATCTTGTGCTTCCAATAGGTGTGTTTGTGTCATTGGATGATCAATTAGGTCATTTTCGTCCTCCCTAGGCTTATTCTTGTCCAATTAGGATTTTTAACCAATCTTGTGCATCCAATAGGTGTGCTTGTGTCATTGTATGATCAATTAGGTCAATTTCATCCTCCCTAGGCATATTCTTGTCCAATTAGGGGTTTTACCTAATCTTGTGCATCCAATAGGTGTGTTTGTGGCAATGGATGATCAATTAGGTCATTTTCGTCCTCCCTAGGCTTATTCTTGTCCAATTAGGGTTTTTAACCAATCTTGTGCATCCAATAGGTGTGTTTGTGTCATTGGATGATCAATTAGGTCATTTTCGTCCTCCCTAGGCTTATTCTTGTCCAATTAGGGTTTTTAACCAATCTTGTGCATCCAATAGGTGTGTTTGTGTCATTGGACGATCAATTAGGTCTTTTTCGTCCTCCCTAGGCATATTCTTGTCAAATTAGGGTTTTTAACCAATCTTGTGCATCCAATAAGTTGAGTTGTGTCATTGGATTAACATTTGGGTCATTTTCGTCCTCCATAGGCTTATTCTTGTCCAATTAGGGTTTTTAACCAATCTTGTGCATCCAATAAGTTGAGCTGTGTCATTGGATTAACATTTAGGTCATTTTCGTCCTCCCTAGGCTTATTCTTGTCCAATTAGGGTTTTTAACCAATCTTGTGCATCCAATAAGTTCATTTGTGTCATTGGATTAACATTTAGGTCATTTTCGTCCTCCCTAGGCATATTCTTGTCCAATTAGGGTTTTTAACCAATCTTGTGCATCCAATAGGTGTGTTTGTGTCATTGGATGATCAATTTAGGTCATTTTCGATCTCTCTAGGCACATTCTTGTCCAATTAGGGTTTTTAACCAATCTTGTGCATCCAATAGGTGTGTTTGTGTCATTGGATGATCAATTAGGTCATTTTCGTCCTCCCTAGGCTTATTCTTGTCCAATTAGGGTTTTTAACCAATCTTGTGCATCCAATAAGTTCATTTGTGTCATTGGATTAACATTTAGGTCTTTTTCGTTCTCCCTAGGCATATTGTTGTCCAATTAGGGTTTTTAATCAATCTTGTGCATCCAATAGGTGTGTTTGTGTCATTGGATGATCAATTAGGTCATTTTCGTCCTCCCTAGGCTTATTCTTGTCCAATTAGGGTTTTTAACCAATCTTGTGCATCCAATAGGTGTGTTTGTGTCATTGGATGATCAATTAGGTCATTTTCGTCCTCCCTAGGCTTATTCTTGTCCAATTAGGGTTTTTAACCAATCTTGTGCATCCAATAGGTGTGTTTGTGTCATTGGATGATCAATTAGGTCATTTTCGTCCTTTCTATGCTTATTTTTGTCCAATTAGGGTTTTTAAGCAATCTTGTGCATCCAATAAGTTCATTTGTGTCATTGGATGATCAATTAGGTCATTTTCGTCCTCCCTAGGCATATTCTTGTCCAACTAGGGTTTCTAACCAATCTTGTGCTTCCAATAGATGTGTTTGTGTCATTGGATGATCAATTAGGTCATTTTCGTCCTCCCTAGGCTTATTCTTGTCCAATTAGGGTTTTTAACCAATCTTGTGCATCCAATAGGTGTGTTTGTGTCATTGGATGATCAATTAGGTCATTTTCGTCCTCCCTAGGCTTATTCTTGTCCAATTAGGGTTTTTAACCAATCTTGTGCATCCAATAGGTGTGTTTGTGTCATTGGATGATCAATTAGGTCATTTTCGTCCTCCCTAGGCTTATTCTTGTCCAATTAGGGTTTTTAACCAATCTTGTGCATCCAATAGGTGTGTTTGTGTCATTGGATGATCAATTAGTTCATTTTTGTCCTCCCTAGGCTTATTCTTGTCCAATTAGGGTTTCTAACCAATCTTGTGCATCCAATAGGTGTGTTTGTGTCATTGGATGATCAATTAGGTCATTTTCGTCCTCCCTAGGCTTATTCTTGTCCAATTAGGGTTTTTAACCAATCTTGTGCATCCAATAGGTGTGTTTGTGTCATTGGATGATCAATGAGGTCATTTTCGTCCTCCCTAGGCTTATTCTTGTCCAATTAGAGTTTTTAACCAATCTTGTGCATCCAATAAGTTTGTTTGGGTCATTGAATTAATATTTAGGTCATTTTCGTCATCCCTAGGCATATTCTTGTCCAATTAGGGTTTTTAACCAATCTTGTGCATCCAATAGGTGTGTTTGTGTCATTGGATGATCAATTAGGTCATTTTCGTCCTCCATAGGCTTATTCTTGTCCAATTAGGGTTTTTAACTAATCTTTTGCATCCAATAAGTTGAGTTGTGTCATTGGATTAACATTTAGGTCATTTTCGTCCTCCCTAGGCTTATTCTTGTCCAATTAGGGTTTTTAACCAATCTTGTGCATCCAATAAGTTCATTTGTGTCATTGGATTAACATTTAGGTCATTTTCGTCCTCCCTAGGCATATTCTTGTCCAATTAGGGTTTTTAACCAATCTTGTGCATCCAATAGGTGTGTTTGTGTCATTGGATGATCAATTAGGTTATTTTCGTCCTCCCTAGGCTTATTCTTGTCCAATTAGGGTTTTTAACCAATCTTGTGCAACCAATAGGTGTTTAACCAATCTTGTGCATCCAATAGGTGTGTTTGTGGCAATAGATGATCAATTAGGTCGTTTTCGTCCTCCCTAGGCTTATTCTTGTCCAATTAGGGTTTTTAACCAATCTTGTGCATCCAATAGGTGTGTTTGTGTCATTGGATGATCAATTAGGTCTTTTTCGTCCTCCCTAGGCTTATTCTTGTCCAATTAGGGTTTTTAACCAATCTTGTGCATCCAATAGGTTTGTTTGGGACATTGGATGATCAATTAGGTCATTTACGTCCTCCCTAGGCTTATTCTTGTCCAATTAAGGTTTTTAACCAATCTTGTGCATCCATTAACTTTGTTTGTGTCATTGAATTAATATTTAGGTCATTTTCGTCATCCCTAGGCATATTCTTGTCCAATTAGGGTTTTTAACCAATCTTGTGCATCTAATAGGTGTGTTTGTGTCATTGGATGATCAATTAGGTCATTTTCGTCCTCCCTAGGCTTATTCTTGTCCAATTAGGGTTTTTAACCAATCTTGTGCATCCAATAGGTGTGTTTGTGTCATTGGATGATCAATTAGGTCATTTTCGTCCTCCCTAGGCTTATTCTTGTCCAATTAGGGTTTTTAACCAATCTTGTGCATCCAATAAGTTGAGTTGTGTCATTGGATTAACATTAAGGTCATTTTCATTCTCCCTAGGCTTATTCTTGTCCAATTAGGGTTTTTAACCAATCTTGTGCATCCAATAGGTGTGTTTGTGTCATTGGATGATCAATTAGGTCATTTTCGTCCTCCCTAGGCTTATTCTTGTCCAATTAGGGTTTTTAACCAATCTTGTGCATCCAATAGGTGTGTTTGTGTCATTGGATGATCAATTAGGTCATTTTCGTCCTCCCTAGGCTTATTCTTGTCCAATTAGGGTTTTTAACCAATCTTGTGCATCCAATAGGTGTGTTTGTGTCATTGGATGATCAATTAGGTCATTTTCGCCCTCCCGAGGCTTATTCTCGTCCTATTAGGGTTTTTAACCAATCTTGTGCATCCAATAGGTTCATTTGTGTGATTGGATTAACATTTAGGTCATTTTCGTCCTCCCTAGTCATATTCTTGTCCAATTAGGGTTTTTAACCAATCTTGTGCATCCAATAGGTGTGTTTGTGTCATTCGATGATCAATTAGGTCATTTTCGTCCTCCCTAGGCTTATTCTTGTCCAATTAGGGTTTTTAATAAATCTTGTGCATCCAATAAGTTCATTTGTGTCATTGGATTAACATTTAGGTCATTTTCGTCCTCCTGAGGCCTATTCTCGTCCAATTAGGGTTTTTAACCAATCTTGTACATCCAATAAGTTCATTTGTGTCATTGGATTAACATCTAGGTCATTTTCGTCCTCCCTAGGCATATTCTTGTCCAATTAGGGTTTTTAACCAATCTTGTGCATCCAATAGGTGTGTTTGTGTCATTGGATGATCATTTAGGTCATTTTCGTCCTCCCTAGGCTTATTCTTGTCCAATTAGGGTTTTTAACCAATATTGTGCATCCAATAGGTGTGTTTGTGTCATTGGATGATCAATTAGGTCATTTTCGCCCTCCCGAGGCTTATTCTCGACCTATTAGGGTTTTTAACCAATCTTGTGCATCCAATAGGTTCATTTGTGTGATTGGATTAACATTTAGGTCATTTTCGTCCTCCCTAGTCATATTCTTGTCCAATTAGGGTTTTTAACCAATCTTGTGCATCCAATAGGTGTGTTTGTGTCATTCGATGATCAATTAGGTCATTTTCGCCCTCCCGAGGCTTATTCTCGACCAATTAAGGTTTTTAACCAATCTTGTGCATCCAATAGGTGTGTTTGTGTCATTGGATGATCAATTAGGTCATTTTCGTCCTCCCTAGGCTTATTCTTGTTCAATTAGGGTTTTTAACCAATCTTGTGCATCCAATAGGTTTGTTTGTGTCATTGGATGATAAATTAGGTCATTTTCGTCCTCCCTAGGCTTATTCTTGTCCAATTAGGGTTTTTAACCAGTCTTGTGCATCCAATAGGTGTGTTTGTGTCATTGGATGATCAATTAGATCATTTTGATCCACCCTAGGCTTATTCTTGTCCAATTAGGGTTTTTGACCAATCTTGTGTATCCAATAAGTTCATTTGTGTCATTGAATTAACATTTAGGTCATTTTCGTCCTCCCTAGACATATTCTTGTCCAGTTAGGGTTTTTAACAAATCTTGTGCATCCAATAGGTGTGTTTGTGTCATTGGATGATCAATTAGGTCATTTTCGTCCTCCCTAGGCTTATTCTTGTTCAATTAGGGTTTTTAACCAATCTTGTGCATCCAATAGGTTTGTTTGTGTCATTGGATGATCAATTAGGTCATTTTCGTCCTCCATAGGCTTATTCTTGTTCAATTAGGGTTTTTAACCAATCGTGTGCATCCAATAGGTTTGTTTGTGTCATTGGATGATAAATTAGGTCATTTTCGTCCTCCCTAGCCTTATTCTTGTCCAATTAGGGTTTTTAACCAATCTTTTGCATCCAATAGGTGTGTTTGTGTCATTGGATGATCAATTAGATCATTTTGATCCACCCTAGGCTTATTCTTGTCCAATTAGGGTTTTTGACCAATCTTGTGCATCCAATAAGTTCATTTGTGTCATTGAATTAACATTTAGGTCATTTTCGTCCTCCCTAGACATATTCTTGTCCAATTAGGGTTTTTAACCAATCTTGTGCATCCAATAGGTGTGTTTGTGTCATAGGATGATCAATTAGGTCATTTTCGTCCTCCCTAGGCTTATTCTTGTTCAATTAGGGTTTTTAACCAATCTTGTGCATCCAATAGGTTTGTTTGTGTCATTGGATGATCAATTTGGTCATTTTCGTCCTCCCTAGGCTTATTCTTGTTCAATTAGGGTTTTTAACCAATCTTGTGCATCCAAAAGGTTTGTTTCTGTCATTGGATGATAAATTAGGTCATTTTCATCCTCCCTAGGCTTATTCTTGTCCAATTATGGTTTTTAACCAATCTTGTGCATCCAATAGGTGTGTTTGTGTCATTGGATGATCAATTAGATCATTTTGATCCACCCTAGGCTTATTCTTGTCCAATTAGGGTTTTTGACCAATCTTGTGCATCCAATAAGTTCATTTGTGTCATTGAATTAACATTTAGGTCATTTTCGTCCTCCCTAGACATATTCTTGTCCAGTTAGGGTTTTTAACCAATCTTGTGCATCCAATAGGTGTGTTTGTGTCATTGGATGATCAATTAGGTCATTTTCGTCCTCCCTAGGCTTATTCTTGTTCAATTAGGGTTTTTAACCAATCTTGTGCATCCAATAGGTTTGTTTGTGTCATTGGATGATCAATTAGGTCATTTTCGTCCTCCCTAGGCTTATTCTTGTTCAATTAGGGTTTTTAACCAATCGTGTGCATCCAATAGGTTTGTTTGTGTCATTGGATGATAAATTAGGTCATTTTCGTCCTCCCTAGGCTTATTCTTGTCCAATTAGGGTTTTTAACCAATCTTGTGCATCCAATAGGTGTGTTTGTGTCATTGGATGATCAATTAGATCATTTTGATCCACCCTAGGCTTATTCTTGTCCAATTAGGGTTTTTGACCAATCTTGTGCATCCAATAAGTTCATTTGTGTCATTGAATTAACATTTAGGTCATTTTCGTCCTCCCTAGACATATTCTTGTCCAATTAGGGTTTTTAACCAATCTTGTGCATCCAATAGGTGTGTTTGTGTCATTGGATGATCAATTAGGTCATTTTCGTCCTCCCTAGGCTTATTCTTGTCCAATTAGGATTTTAACCAATCTTGTGCATCCAATAGGTGTGTTTGTGTCATTGGATGATCAATTAGGTCATTTTCGTCCTCCCTAGGCTTATTCTTGTCCAATTAGGGTTTTAACCAGTCTTGTGCATCCAATAGGTGTGCTTGTGTCATTGGATGGTCAATTAGGTCATTTTCTTCATCCCTAGGCTTATTCTTGTCCAATTTGGGTTTTTAACCAATCTTGTGCATCCAATAAGTTCATTTGTGTCATTGAATTAACATTTAGGTCATTTTCGTCCTCCCTAGGCATATTCTTGTCCAATTAGGGTTTTTAACCAATCTTGTGCATCCAATAGGTGTGTTTGTGTCATTCGATGATCAATTAGGTCATTTTCGTCCTCCCTAGGCTTATTCTTAGCCAATTAGGGTTTTTAACCAATCTTGTGCATCCAATAAGTTCATTTGTGTCATTGGATTAACATTTAGGTCATTTTCGTCCTCCCTAGGCATATTCTTGTCCAATTAGGGTTTTTAACCAATCTTGTGCATCCAATAGGTGTGTTTGTGTCATTGGATGATCAATTAGGTCATTTTCGTCCTCCTTAGGCTTATTCTTGACCAATTAGGGTTTTTAACCAATCTTGTGCATCCAATAAGTTGAGTTGTGTCATTGGATTAGCATTTAGGTCATTTTCGTCCTACCTAGGCATATTCTTGTCCAATTAGGGTTTTGAACCAATCTTGTGCTTCCAATAGGTGTGTTTGTGTCATTGGATGATCAATTAGGTCATTTTCGTCCTCCCTAGGCTTATTCTTGTCCAATTAGGGTTTTCAACCAATCTTGTGCATCCAATAACTTTGTTTGTGTCATTGAATTAATATTTAGGTTATTTTCGTCCTCCCTAGGCATATTCTTGTCCAATTAGGGTTTTTAACCAATCATGTGCATCCAACAAGTTTGTTTATGTCATTGAATTAATATTTAGGTCATTTTCGTCCACCCTAAGCATATTCTTGTCCAATTAGGGTTTTTAACCAATCTTGTGCATCCAATAGGTGTGTTTGTGTCATTGGATGATCAATTAGGTCATTTTCGTCCTCCCTAGGCTTATTCTTGTCCAATTAGGGTTTTTAACCAATCTTGTGCATCCAATAGGTGTGTTTGTGTCATTGGATGATCAATTAGGTCATTTTCGTCCTCCCTAGGCATATTCTTGTCCAGTTAGGGTTTTTAACCAATCTTGTGCATCCAATAAGCGTGTTTGTGTCATTGGATGATCAATTAGGTCATTTTCGTCCTCCCTAGGCTTATTCTTGTCCAATTAGGGTTTTTAACCAATCTTGTGCATCCAATAGGTGTGTTTGTGTCATTGGATGATCAATTAGGTCATTTTCGTCCTCCCTAGGCATATTCTTGTCCAATTAGGGTTTTTAACCAATCTTGTGCATCCAATAGGTGTGTTTGTGTCATTGCATGATCAATTAGGTCATTTTCGTCCTCCCTAGGCTTATTCTTGTCCAATTAGGGTTTTTAACTAATCTTGTGCATCCAATAAGTTCATTTGTGTCATTGGATGATAAATTAGGTCACTTTCGTCCTCCCTTGGCATATTCTTGTGCAATTAGGGTTTTTAACCAATCTTGTGCATCCCATAGGTGTGTTTGTGTCATTGGATGATCAATTAGGTCATTTTCGTCCTCCCTAGGCTTATTCTTGTCCAATTAGGGTTTTTAACCAATCTTGTGCATCCAATAGGTGTGTTTGTGTCATTGGATGATCAATTAGGTCATTTTTCTCCTCCCTAGGCATATTCTTGTCCAATTAGGGTTTTTAACCAATCTTGTGCATCCAATAGGTGTGTTTGTGTCATTGGATGATCAATTAGGTCATTTTCGTCCTCCCTAGGCTTATTCTTGTCCAATTAGGGTATTTAACCAATCTTGTGCATCCAATAAGTTCATTTGTGTCATTGGATTAACATTTAGGTCATTTTCGTCCTCCTGAGGCCTATTCTCGTCCAATTACGGTTTTTAACCAATCTTGTGCATCCAAAAAGTTCATTTGTGTCATTGGATTAACATTTAGATCATTTTCGTCCTCCCTAGGCATATTTTGTCCAATTAGGGTTTTTAATCAATCTTGTGCATCAAATAGGTGTGTTTGTGTCATTGGATGATCAATTAGGTCATTTTCGTCCTCCCTAGGCTTATTCTTGTCCAATTAGGGTTTTTAACCAATCTTGTGCATCCAATAGGTGTGTTTGTGTCATTGGATGATCAATTAGGTCATTTTCGCCCTCCCGAGGCTTATTCTCGACCAATTAAGGTTTTTAACCAATCTTGTGCATCCAATAGGTGTGTTTGTGTCATTGGATGATCAATTAGGTCATTTTCGTCCTCCCTAGGCTTATTCTTGTTCAATTAGGGTTTTTAAACAATCTTGTGCATCCAATAGGTTTCTTTGTGTCATTGGATGATAAATTAGATCATTTTCGTCCTCGCTAGGCTTATTCTTGTCCAATTAGGGTTTTTAACCAATCTTGTGCATCCAATAGGTGTGTTTGTGTCATTGGATGATCAATTAGATCATTTTGATCCACCCTAGGCTTATTCTTGTCCAATTAGGGTTTTTGACCAATCTTGTGCATCCAATAAGTTCATTTGTGTCATTGAATTAACATTTAGGTCATTTTCGTCCTCCCTAGACATATTCTTGTCCAATTAGGGTTTTTAACCAATCTTGTGCATCCAATAGGTGTGTTTGTGTCATTGGATGATCAATTAGGTCATTTTCGTCCTCCCTAGGCATATTCTTTTCCAATTAGGGTTTTTAAGCAATATTGTGCATCCAATAGGTGTGTTTGTGTCATTGGATGATCAATTAGGTCATTTTCATCCTCCCTAGGCTTATTCTTGTCCAATTAGGGTTTTAACCAGTCTTGTGCATCCAATAGGTGTGCTTGTGTCATTGGATGATCAATTAGGTCATTTTATTCATCCCTAGGCTTATTCTTGTCCAATTAGGGTTTTTAACCAATCTTGTGCATCCAATAAGTTCATTTGTGTCATTGAATTAACATTTAGGTCATTTTCGTCCTCCCTAGGCATATTCTTGTCCAATTAGGGTTTTTAACCAATCTTGTGCATCCAATAGGTGTGTTTGTGTCATTCGATGATCAATTAGGTCATTTTCATCCTCCCTAGGCTTATTCTTGTCCAATTAGGGTTTTTAACCAATCTTGTGCATCCAATAAGTTATTTGTGTCACTGGATTAACATTTAGGTCATTTTCGTCCTCCCTAGGCATATTCTTGTCCAATTAGGGTTTTTAATCAATCTTGTTCATCCAATAGGTGTGTTTGTGTCATTGGATGATCAACTAGGTCTTTTTCGTCATCCCTAGGCTTATTCTTGTCCAATTAAGGTTTTTAACCAATCTTGTGCATCCAATAGGTTTGTTTGTGTCATTGGATGATAAATTAGGTCATTTTCGTCCTCCCTAGGCTTATTCTTGTCCAATTAGGGTTTTTAACCAATCTTGTGCATCCAATAGGTGTGCTTGTGTCATTGGATGATCAATTAGGTCATTTTCTTCATCCCTAGGCTTATTCTTGTCCAATTAGGGTTTTTGACCAATCTTGTGCATCCAATAAGTTCATTTGTGTCATTGAATTAACATTAAGGTCATTTTCGTCCTCCCTAGACATATTCTTGTCCAGTTAGGGTTTTTAACCAATCTTGTGCATCCAATAGGTGTGTTTGTGTCGTTGGATGATCAATTAGGTCATTTTCGTCCTCCCTAGGCATATTCTTTTCCAATTAGGGTTTTTAACCAATATTGTGCATCCAATAGGTGTGTTTGTGTCATTGGATGATCAATTAGGTCATTTTCGTCCTCCCTAGGCTTATTCTTGTCCAATTAGGGTTTGAACCAGTCTTGTGCATCCAATAGGTGTGCTTGTGTCATTGGATGATCAATTAGGTCATTTTCTTCATCCCTAGGCTTATTCTTGTCCAATTAGGGTTTTTAACCAATCTTGTGCATCCAATAAGTTCATTTGTGTCATTGAATTAACATTTAGGTCATTTTCGTCCTCCCTAGGCATATTCTTGTCCAATTAGGGTTTTTAACCAATCTTGTGCATCCAATAGGTGTGTTTGTGTCATTTGATGATCAATTAGGTCATTTTCATCCTCCCTAGGCTTATTCTTGTCCAATTAGGGTTTTTAACCAATCTTGTGCATCCAATAAGTTCATTTGTGTCATTGGATTAACATTTAGGTCATTTTCGTCATCCCGAGGCCTATTCTCGACCAATTAGGGTTTTTAACCAATCTTGTGCATCCAATAAGTTCATTTGTGTTATTGGATTAACATTTAGGTCATTTTCGTCCTCCCTAGGCATATTCTTGTCCAATTAGGGTTTTTAATCAATCTTGTGCATCCCATGATGTGTTTGTGTCATCGGATGATCAATTAGGTCTTTTTCGTCATCCCTAGGCTTATTGTTGTCCAATTAAGGTTTTTAACCAATCTTGTGCATCCAATAGGTGTGTTTGTGTCATTGGATGATCAATTATGTCATTTTCGCCCTCCCGAGGCTTATTCTCGACCTATTAGGGTTTTTAACCAATCTTGTGCATCCAATAGGTTCATTTGTGTGATTGGATTAACATTTAGGTCATTTTCGTCCTCCCTAGTCATATTCTTGTCCAATTAGGGTTTTTAACCAATCTTGTGCATCCAATAGGTGTGTTTGTGTCATTCGATGATCAATTAGGTCATTTTCGTCCTCCCTAGGCTTATTCTTGTCCAATTAGGGTTTTTAATAAATCTTGTGCATCCAATAAGTTCATTTGTGTCATTGGATTAACATTTAGGTCATTTTCGTCCTCCTGAGGCCTATTCTCGTCCAATTAGGGTTTTTAACCAATCTTGTACATCCAATAAGTTCATTTGCGTCATTGGATTAACATCTAGGTCATTTTCGTCCTCCCTAGGCATATTCTTGTCCAATTAAGGTTTTTAACCAATCTTGTTCATCCAATATGTGTGTTTGTGTCATTGGATGATCAATTAGGTCATTTTGATCCTCCCTATGCTTATTCTTGTCCAATTAGGGTTTTTAACCAATCTTGTGCATCCAATAAGTTCATTTGTGTCATTGGATTAACATTTAGGTCATTTTCGTCCTCCTGAGGCCTATTCTCGTCCAATTAGGGTTTTTAACCAATCTTGTGCATCCAATAAGTTCATTTGTGTCATTGGATTAACATTTAGGTCATTTTCGTCCTCCCTAGGCATATTCTTGTCCCATTAGGGTTTTTAACCAATCTTGTGCATTCAATAGGTGTGTTTGTGTCATTGGATGATCAATTAGGTCATTTTCGTCCTCCCTAGGCTTATTCTTGTCCAATTAGGGTTTTTAACCAATTTTGTGCATCCAATAGGTGTGTTTGTGTCATTGGATGATCAATTAGGTCATTTTCGCCCTCCCGAGGCTTATTCTCGACCTATTAGGGTTTGTAACCAATCTTGTGCATCCAATAGGTTCATTTGTGTGATTGGATTAACATTTAGGTCATTTTCGTCCTCCCTAGGCATATTCTTGTCCAATTAGGCTTTTTAACCAATCTTGTGCATCCAATAGGTGTGTTTGTGTCATTCGATGATCAATTAGGTCATTTTCGTCCTCCCTAGGCTTATTCTTGTCCAATTAGGGTTTTTAATAAATCTTGTGCATCCAATAAGTTCATTGGTGTCATTGGATTAACATTTAGGTCATTTTCGTCCTCCTGAGGCCTATTCTCGTCCAATTAGGGTTTTTAACCAATCTTGTACATCCAATAAGTTCATTTGTGTCATTGGATTAACATCTAGGTCATTTTCGTCCTCCCTAGGCATATTCTTGTCCAATTAGGGTTTTTAACCAATCTTGTGCATCCAATAGGTTTGTTTGTGTCATTGGATGATAAATTAGGTCATTTTCGTCCTCCCTAGGCTTATTCTTGTCCAATTAGGGTTTTTAACCAATAATGTGCATCCAATAGGTGTGTTTGTGTCATTGGATGATCAATTAGGTCATTTTCGCCCTCCCGAGGCTTATTCTCGACCTATTAGGGTTTTTAACCAATCTTGTGCATCCAATAGGTTCATTTGTGTGATTGGATTAACATTTAGGTCATTTTCGTCCTCCCTAGTCATATTCTTGTCCAATTAGGGTTTTTAACCAATCTTGTGCATCCAATAGGTGTGTTTGTGTCATTCGATGATCAATTAGGTCATTTTCGTCCTCCCTAGGCTTATTCTTGTCCAATTAGGGTTTTTAATAAATCTTGTGCATCCAATAAGTTCATTTGTGTCATTGGATTAACATTTAGGTCATTTTCGTCCTCCTGAGGCCTATTCTCGTCCAATTAGGGTTTTTAACCAATCTTGTACATCCAATAAGTTCATTTGCGTCATTGGATTAACATCTAGGTCATTTTCGTCCTCCCTAGGCATATTCTTGTCCAATTAAGGTTTTTAACCAATCTTGTTCATCCAATATGTGTGTTTGTGTCATTGGATGATCAATTAGGTCATTTTGATCCTCCCTATGCTTATTCTTGTCCAATTAGGGTTTTTAACCAATCTTGTGCATCCAATAAGTTCATTTGTGTCATTGGATTAACATTTAGGTCATTTTCGTCCTCCTGAGGCCTATTCTCGTCCAATTAGGGTTTTTAACCAATCTTGTGCATCCAATAAGTTCATTTGTGTCATTGGATTAACATTTAGGTCATTTTCGTCCTCCCTAGGCATATTCTTGTCCAATTAGGGTTTTTAACCAATCTTGTGCATCCAATAGGTGTGTTTGAGTCATTGTATGATCAATTAGGTTATTTGCGTCCTCCCTAGGCTTACTCTTGTCCAATTAGGGTTTTTAACCAATCTTTTCCATCCAATAGGTGTGTTTGTGTCATTGGATGATCAATTAGGTCATTTTCGTCCTCCCTAGGCTTATTCTTGTCCAATTAGGGTTTTTAACCAATCTTGTGCATCCAATAGGTGTGTTTGTGTCATTGGATGATCAATTAGGTCATTTTCGTCCTCCCTAGGCTTATTCTTGTCCAATTAGGGTTTTTAACCAATCTTGTGCATCCAATAGGTGTGTTTGTGTCATTGGATGATCAATTAGGTCATTTTCGTCCTTTCTATGCTTATTTTTGTCCAATTAGGGTTTTTAAGCAATCTTGTGCATCCAATAAGTTCATTTGTGTCATTGGATGATCAATTAGGTCATTTTCGTCCTCCCTAGGCATATTCTTGTCCAACTAGGGTTTCTAACCAATCTTGTGCTTCCAATAGATGTGTTTGTGTCATTGGATGATCAATTAGGTCATTTTCGTCCTCCCTAGGCTTATTCTTGTCCAATTAGGGTTTTTAACCAATCTTGTGCATCCAATAGGTGTGTTTGTGTCATTGGATGATCAATTAGGTCATTTTCGTCCTCCCTAGGCTTATTCTTGTCCAATTAGGGTTTTTAACCAATCTTGTGCATCCAATAGGTGTGTTTGTGTCATTGGATGATCAATTAGGTCATTTTCGTCCTCCCTAGGCTTATTCTTTTCCAATTAGGGTTTTTAACCAATCATGTGCATCCAATAAGTGTGTTTGTGTCATTGGATGATCAATTAGGTCATTTTCGTCCTCACTAGGCATATTCTTGTCCAACTAGGGTTTTAAACCAATCTTGTGCATCCAATAGGTGTGTTTGTGTCATTGGATGATCAATTAGGTCATTTTCGTCCTCCCTAGGCTTATTCTTGTCCAATTAGGGTTTTTAACCAATCTTGTGCATCCAATAGGTGTGTTTGTGTCATTGGATGATCAATTAGGTCATTTTCGTCCTCCCTAGGCTTATTATTGTCCAATTAGGGTTTTTTACCAATCTTGTGCATCCAATAAGTTCATTTGTGTCATTGGATGATCAATTAGGTCATTTTCGTCCTCCCTAGGCATATTCTTGTCCATCTTGGGTTTTAAACCAATCTTGTGCATCCAATAGGTGTGTTTGTGTCATTAGATGATCAATTAGGTCATTTTTGTCCTCCCTAGGCTTATTCTTGTCCAATTAGGGTTTTTAACCAATCTTGTGCATCCAATAGGTGTGTTTGTGTCATTGGATGATCAATTAGGTCATTTTCGTCCTCCCTAGGCTTATTCTTGTCCAATTAGGGTTTTTAACCAATCTTGTGCATCCAATAGGTGTGTTTGTGTCATTGGATGATCAATTAGGTCATTTTCGTCCTCCCTAGGCTTATTCTGGTCCAATTAGAGTTTTTAACCAATCTTGTGCATCCAATAGGTGTGTTGGTGTCATTGGATGATCAATTAGGTCATTTTCGTCCTCCCTAGGCTTATTCTTGTCCAATTAGGGTTTTTAACCAATCTTGTGCATCCAATAGGTGTGTTTGTGTCATTGGATGATCAATTAGGTCATTTTCGTCCTCCCTAGGCTTATTCTAGTCAAATTAGGGTTTTTAACCAATCTTGTGAATCCAATAGGTGTGTTTGTGTCATTGGATGATCAATTAGGTCATTTTCGTCCTCCCTAGGCTTATTCTTGTCCAATTAGGGTTTTTAACCAATCTTGTGCATCCAATAGGTGTGTTTGTGTCATTGGATGATCAATTAGGTCATTGTTGTCCTCCCTAGGCTTATTCTTGTCCAATTTGGGTTTTTAACCAATCTTGTGCATCCAATAGGTGTGTTTGTGTCATTGGATGATCAATTAGGTCATTTTCGTCCTCCCTAGGCTTATTCTTGTCCAATTAGGGTTTTTAACCAATCTTGTGCATCCAATAGGTGTGTTTGTGTCATTGGATGATCAATTAGGTCATTTTCGTCTTCCGTAGGCATATTCTTGTCCAATTTGGATTTTTAACGAATCTTGTGCATCCAATAGGTGTGTTTGTGTCATTGGATGATCAATTAGGTCATTTTCGTCCTCCCTAGGCTTATTCTTGTCCAATTAGGGTTTTTAACCAATCTTGTGCATCCAATAGGTGTGTTTGTGTCATTGGATGATCAATTAGGTTATTTTCGTCCTCCCTAGGCATATTCTTGTCCAATTATGGTTTTTAACTGATCTTGTGCATCCAATACGTTCATTTGTGTCATTGGATGATCAATTAGGTCATTTTCGTCCTCCCTAGGCATATTCTTGTCCAATTAGGGTTTTAAACCAATCTTGTGCATCCAATAGGTGTGTTTGTGTCATTGGATGATCAATTAGGTCATTTTCGTCCTCCCTAGGCTTATTCTCGTCCAATTAGGGTTTTTAACCAATCTTGTGCATCCAATAAGTTCATTTGTGTCATTGGATTAACATTTAGGTCATTTTCGTCCTCCCTAGGCATATTCTTGTCCAATTAGGGTTTTTAATCAATCTTGTGCATCCAATAGGTGTGTTTGTGTCATTGGATGATCAATTAGGTCTTTTTCGTCATCCCTAGGCTTATTCTTGTCCAATTAAGGTTTTTAACCAATCTTGTGCATCCAATAGGTTTGTTTGTGTCATTGGATGATAAATTAGGTCATTTTCGTCCTCCCTAGGCTTATTCTTGTCCAATTAGGGTTTTTAACCAATCTTGTGCATCCAATAGGTGTGCTTGTGTCATTGGATGATCAATTAGGTCATTTTCTTCATCCCTAGGCTTATTCTTGTCCAATTAGGGTTTTTGACCAATCTTGTGCATCCAATCAGTTCATTTGTGTCATTGAATTAACATTTAGGTCATTTTCGTCCTCCCTAAACATATTCTTGTCCAGTTAGGGTTTTTAACCAATCTTGTGCATCCAATAGGTGTGTTTGTGTCATTGGATGATCAATTAGGTCATTTTCGGCCTCCCTAGGCATATTCTTTTCCAATTAGGGTTTTTAACCAATATTGTGCATCCAATAGGTGTGTTTGTGTCATTGGATGATCAATTAGGTCATTTTCGTCCTCCCTAGGCTTATTCTTGTCCAATTAGGGTTTTAACCCGTCTTGTGCATCCAATAGGTGTGCTTGTGTCATTGGATGATCAATTAGGTCATTTTCTTCATCCCTAGGCTTATTCTTGTCCAATTAGGGTTTTTAACCAATCTTGTGCATCCAATAAGTTCATTTGTGTCATTGAATTAACATTTAGGTCATTTTCGTCCTCCCTAAGCATATTCTTGTCCAATTAGGGTTTTTAACCAATCTTGTGCATCCAATAGGTGTGTTTGTGTCATTCGATGATCAATTAGGTCATTTTCATCCTCCCTAGGCTTATTCTTGTCCAATTAGGGTTTTTAACCAATCTTGTGCATCCAATAAGTTCATTTGTGTCATTGGATTAACATTTAGGTCATTTTCGTCATCCCGAGGCCTATTCTCGACCAATTAGGGTATTTAACCAATCTTGTGCATCCAATAAGTTCATTTGTGTTATTGGATTAACATTTAGGTCATTTTCGTCCTCCCTATGCATATTCTTGTCCAATTAGGGTTTTTAATCAATCTTGTGCATCCATAGGTGTGTTTGTGTCATCGGATGATCAATTAGGTCTTTTTCGTCATCCCTAGGCTTATTCTTGTCACATTAGGGTTTTTAACCAATCTTGTGCATCCAATAGGTGTGCTTGTGTCATTGGATGATCAATTAGGTCATTTTCTTCTTCCCTAGGCTTATTCTTGTCCAATTAGGGTTTTTGACCAATCTTGTGCATCCAATAAGTTCATTTGTGTCATTGAATTAACATTTAGGTCATTTTCGTCCTCCCTAGACATATTCTTGTCCAGTTAGGGTTTTTAACCAATCTTGTGCATCCAATAGGTGTGTTTGTGTCATTGGACGATCATTTAGGTCATTATCGTCCTCCCTAGGCGTATTCTTGTCCAATTAGGGTTTTTAACCAATCTTGTGCATCCAATAGGTGTGTTTGTGTCATTGGATGATCAATTAGGTCATTTTCGTCCTCCCTAGGCTTATTCTTGTCCAATTAGGGTTTTTAACCAATATTGTGCATCCAATAGGTGTGTTTGTGTCATTGAATGATCCATTTAGGTCATTTTCGTCCTCCCTAGGCATATTCTTGTCCAATTAGGGTTTTTAGCCAATCTTGTGCATCCAATAGGTGTGTTTGTGTCATTGAATGATCAATTTAGGTCATTTAAGTCCTCCCTAGGCTTATTCCTGCCCAATTAGGGTTTTTAACCAATCTTGTGCATCCAATAAGTTGAGTTGTGTCATTGGATTAGCATTTAGGTCATTTTCGTCCTCCCTAGGCTTATTCTTGTCCAATTAGGGTTTTTAACCAATCTTGTGCATCCAATAAGTTCATTTGTGTCATTGAATTAACATTTAGGTCATTTTCGTCCTCCCTAGGCATATTCTTGTCCAATTAGAGTTTTTAACCAATCTTGTGCATCCAATAGGTGTGTTTGTGTCATTCGATGATCAATTAGGTTATTTTCGTCCTCCCTAGGCTTATTCTTGTCCAATTAGGGTTTTTAACCAATCTTGTGCATCCAATAAGTTCATTTGTGTCATTGGATTAACATTTAGGTCATTTTCGTCCTCCTGAGGCCTATTCTCGTCCAATTAGGGTTTTTAACCAATCTTGTGCATCCAAAAAGTTCATATGTGCCATTGGATTAACATTTAGGTCATTTTCGTCCTCCCTAGGCATATTCTTGTCCAATTAGGGTTTTTAATCAATCTTGTGCATCCAATAGGTGTGTTTGTGTCATTGGATGATCAATTAGGTCATTTTCGTCCTCCCTAGGCTTATTCTTGTCCAATTAGGGTTTTTAACCAATCTTGTGCATCCAATAGGTGTGTTTGTGTCATTGGATGATCAATTAGGTCATTTTCGCCCTCCCGAGGCTTATTCTCGACCAATTAGGGTTTTAACCAGTCTTGTGCATCCAATAGGTGTGCTTGTGTCATTGGATGATCAATTAGGTCATTTTCTTCATCCCTAGGCTTATTCTTGTCCAATTAGGGTTTTTAACCAATCTTGTGCATCCAATAAGTTCATTTGTGTCATTGAATTAACATTTAGGTCATTTTCGTCCTCCCTAGGCATATTCTTGTCCAATTAGGCTTTTTAACCAATCTTGTGCATCCAATAGGTGTGTTTGTGTCATTCGATGATCAATTAGGTCATTTTCGTCCTCCCTAGGCTTATTCTTGTCCAATTAGGGTTTTTAATAAATCTTGTGCATCCAATAAGTTCATTGGTGTCATTGGATTAACATTTAGGTCATTTTCGTCCTCCTGAGGCCTATTCTCGTCCAATTAGGGTTTTTAACCAATCTTGTACATCCAATAAGTTCATTTGTGTCATTGGATTAACATCTAGGTCATTTTCGTCCTCCCTAGGCATATTCTTGTCCAATTAGGGTTTTTAACCAATCTTGTGCATCCAATAGGTTTGTTTGTGTCATTGGATGATAAATTAGGTCATTTTCGTCCTCCCTAGGCTTATTCTTGTCCAATTAGGGTTTTTAACCAATAATGTGCATCCAATAGGTGTGTTTGTGTCATTGGATGATCAATTAGGTCATTTTCGCCCTCCCGAGGCTTATTCTCGACCTATTAGGGTTTTTAACCAATCTTGTGCATCCAATAGGTTCATTTGTGTGATTGGATTAACATTTAGGTCATTTTCGTCCTCCCTAGTCATATTCTTGTCCAATTAGGGTTTTTAACCAATCTTGTGCATCCAATAGGTGTGTTTGTGTCATTCGATGATCAATTAGGTCATTTTCGTCCTCCCTAGGCTTATTC
Organism: Cicer pinnatifidum; assembly: GCA_037974775.1. Taxonomy (NCBI): domain Eukaryota; kingdom Viridiplantae; phylum Streptophyta; class Magnoliopsida; order Fabales; family Fabaceae; genus Cicer; species Cicer pinnatifidum. The sequence goes on along the minus strand of JBBPBR010001889.1, from coordinate 932,087 downwards.
TTGTCCAATTAGGGTTTTTAACCAATCTTGTGCATCCAATAAGTTCATTTGTGTCATTGGATTAACATTTATGTCATTTTCGTCCTCCCTAGGCATATTCTTGTCCAATTAGGGTTTTTAACCAATCTTGTGCATCCAATAGGTGTGTTTGTGTCATTGGATTAACATTTAGGTCATTTTCATTCTCCCTAGGCTTATTCTTGTCCAATTAGGGTTTTTAACCAATCTTGTGCATCCAATAGGTGTGTTTGTGTCATTGGATGATCAAAGAGGTCATTTTCGTCCTCCCTAGGCTTATTCTTGTCCAATTAGGGTTTTTAACCAATCTTGTGCATCCAATAGGTGTGTTTGTGTCATTGGATGATCAATTAGGTCATTTTCGTCCTCCCTAGGCTTATTCTTGTCCAATTAGGGTTTTTAACCAATCTTGTGCATCCAATAGGTGTGTTTGTGTCATTGGATGATCAATTAGGTCATTTTCGTCCTCCCTAGGCTTATTCTTGTCGAATTAGGGTTTTTAACCAATCTTGTGCATCCAATAAGTTCATTTGTGTTATTGGATTAACATTTAGGTCATATTCGTTCTCCCTTGGCTTATTCTTGTCCAATTAGGGTTTTTAACCAAACTTTTGCATCCAATAGGTGTGTTTGTGTCATTCGATGATCAATTAGGTCATTTTTGTCCTCCCTAGGCATCTTCTTGTCCAATTAGGGTTTTTAACCAATCTTGTGCATCCAATAGGTGTGTTTGTGTCATTGGATGATCAATTAGGTCATTTTCGTCCTCCCTAGGCTTATTCTTGTCCAATTAGGGTTTTTAACCAATCTTGTGCATCCAATAGGTGTGTTTGTGTCATTGGATGATCAATTAGGTCATTTTCGTCCTCCCTAGGCTTATTCTTGTCCAATTAGGGTTTTTAACCAATCTTGTGCATCCAATAGGTGTGTTTGTGTCATTGGATGATCAATTAGGTCATTTTCGTCCTTTCTATGCTTATTTTTGTCCAATTAGGGTTTTTAAGCAATCTTGTGCATCCAATAAGTTCATTTGTGTCATTGGATGATCAATTAGGTCATTTTCGTCCTCCCTAGGCATATTCTTGTCCAACTAGGGTTTCTAACCAATCTTGTGCTTCCAATAGATGTGTTTGTGTCATTGGATGATCAATTAGGTCATTTTCGTCCTCCCTAGGCTTATTCTTGTCCAATTAGGGTTTTTAACCAATCTTGTGCATCCAATAGGTGTGTTTGTGTCATTGGATGATCAATTAGGTCATTTTCGTCCTCCCTAGGCTTATTCTTGTCCAATTAGGGTTTTTAACCAATCTTGTGCATCCAATAGGTGTGTTTGTGTCATTGGATGATCAATTAGGTCATTTTCGTCCTCCCTAGGCTTATTCTTGTCCAATTAGGGTTTTTAACCAATCTTGTGCATCCAATAACTTTGTTTGTGTCATTGAATTAATATTTTGGTCATTTTCGTCCTCCCTAGGCATGTTCTTGTCCAACTAGGGTTTTTAACCAATCTTGTGCATCCAATTGGTGTGTTTGTGTCATTGGATGATCAATTAGGTCATTTTCGTCCTCCCTAGGCTTATTCTTGTCCAATTAGGGTTTTTAACCAATCTTGTGCATCCAATAGGTGTGTTTGTGTCATTGGATGATCAATTAGGTCATTTTCGTCCTCCCTAGGCTTATTCTTGTCAAATTAGGGTTTTTAACCAAACTTTTGCATCCAATAGGTGTGTTTGTGTCATTGGATGATCAATTAGGTCATTTTCGTCCTCCCTAGGCATATTCTTGTCCAACTAGGGTTTTAAACCAATCTTGTGCATCCAATAGGTGTGTTTGTGTCATTGGATGATCAATTAGGTCATTTTCGTCCTCCCTAGGCTTATTCTTGTCCAATTAGGGTTTTTAACCAATCTTGTGCATCCAATAGGTGTGTTTGTGTCATTGGATGATCAATTAGGTCATTTTCGTCCTCCCTAGGCTTATTCTTGACCAATTAGGGTTTTTAACCAATCTTGTGCATCCAATAAGTTGAGTTGTGTCATTGGATTAGCATTTAGGTCATTTTCGTCCTCCCTAGGCTTATTCTTGTCCAATTAGGGTTTTAACCAATCTTGTGCATCCAATAAGTTCATTTGTGTCATTGGATTAACATTTAGGTCATTTTCGTTCTCCCTAGGCCTATTCTTGTCCAATTAGGGTTTTTAACCAATCTTGTGCATCCAATAGGTGTGTTTGTGTCATTGGATGATCAATTAGGTCATTTTCGTCCTTTCTATGCTTATTCTTGTCCAATTAGGGTTTTTAATCAATCTTGTGCATCCAATAGGTGTGTTTGTGTCATTGGATGATCAATTAGGTCATTTTCGTCCTCCCTTGGCTTATTCTTGTCCAATTAGGGTTTTTAATCAATCTTGTGCATCCAATAGGTGTGTTTGTGTCATTGGATGATCAATTAGGTCATTTTCGTCCTCCCTAGGCTTATTCTTGTCCAATTAGGGTTTTTAACCAATCTTGTGCATCCAATAGGTGTGTTTGTGTCATTGGATGATCAATTAGGTCATTTGCGTCCTCCCTAGGTATATTCTTGTCCAATTAGGGTTTTTAACCAATCTTGTGCATCCAATAGGTGTGTTTGTGTCATTGGATGATCAATTAGGTCATTTTCGTCCTCCCTAGGCTTATTCTTGTCCAATTAGGGTTTTTAACAAATCGTGTGCATCCAATAAGTTCATTTGTGTCATTGGATGATCAATTAGGTCATTTTCGTCCTCCCTAGGCATATTCTTGTCCAACTAGGGTTTTTAACCAATCTTGTGCATCCAATAGGTGTGTTTGTGTCATTGGATGATCAATTAGGTCATTTTCGTCCTCCCTAGGCTTATTCTTGTCCAATTAGGGTTTTTAACCAATCTTGTGCATCCAATAGGTGTGTTTGTGTCATTGGATGATCAATTAGGTCATTTTCGTCCTCCCTAGGCTTATTCTTGTCCAATTAGAGTTTTTAACCAATCTTGTGCATCCAATAGGTGTGTTTGTGTAATTGGATGATCAATTAGGTCATTTTCGTCCTCCATAGGCTTATTCTTGTCCAATTAGGGTTTTTAACCAATCTTGTGCATCCAATAGGTGTGTTTGTGTCATTGGATGATCAATTAGGTCATTTTCGTCCTCCCTAGGCTTATTCTTGTCCAATTAGGGTTTTTAACCAATCTTGTGCATCCAATAGGTGTGTTTGTGTCATTGGATGATCAATTAGGTCATTTTCGTCCTCCCTAGGCTTATTCTTGTCCAATTAGGGTTTTTAACCAATCATGTGCATCCAATAAGTTTGTTTCTTTCATTGAATTAATATTTAGGTCATTTTCTTCCTTGCTAGGCATATTCTTGTCCAATTAGGGTTTTTAATCAATCTTGTGTATCCAATAGGTGTGTTTGTGTCATTGGATGATCAATTAGGTCATTTTCGTCCTCCCTAGGCTTATTCTTGTCCAATTAGGGTTTTTAACCAATCTTGTGCATCCAATAGGTGTGTTTGTGTCATTGGATGATCAATTAGGTCATTTTCGTCCTCCCTAGGCTTATTCTTGTCCAATTAGGGTTTTTAACCAATCTTGTGCATCCAATAAGTTCATTTGTGTTATTGGATTAACATTTAGGTCATATTCATCCTCCCTAGGCATATTCTTGTCCAATTAGGGTTTTTAACCAATCTTGTGCATCCAATAGGTGTGTTTGTGTCATTGGATGATCAATTAGGTCATTTTCGTCCTCCCTAGGCTTGTTCTTGTCCAATTAGGGTTTTTAACCAATCTTGTGCATCCAATAAGTTCATTAGTGTCATTGGATGATCGATTAGGTCATTTTCGTCCTCCCTAGGCATGTTCTTGTCCAACTAGGGTTTTTAACCAATCTTGTGCATCCAATAGGTGTGTTTGTGTCATTGGATGATCAATTAGGTCATTTTCGTCCTCCCTAGGCTTATTCTTGTCCAATTAGGGTATTTAACCAATCTTGTGCATCCAATAAGTTCATTTGTGTCATTGGATTAACATTTAGGTCATTTTCGTCCTCCTGAGGCCTATTCTCGTCCAATTACGGTTTTTAACCAATCTTGTGCATCCAAAAAGTTCATTTGTGTCATTGGATTAACATTTAGATCATTTTCGTCCTCCCTAGGCATATTTTGTCCAATTAGGGTTTTTAATCAATCTTGTGCATCAAATAGGTGTGTTTGTGTCATTGGATGATCAATTAGGTCATTTTCGTCCTCCCTAGGCTTATTCTTGTCCAATTAGGGTTTTTAACCAATCTTGTGCATCCAATAGGTGTGTTTGTGTCATTGGATGATCAATTAGGTCATTTTCGCCCTCCCGAGGCTTATTCTCGACCAATTAAGGTTTTTAACCAATCTTGTGCATCCAATAGGTGTGTTTGTGTCATTGGATGATCAATTAGGTCATTTTCTTCATCCCTAGGCTTATTCTTGTCCAATTAGGGTTTTTAACCAATCTTGTGCATCCAATAAGTTCATTTGTGTCATTGAATTAACATTTAGGTCATTTTCGTCCTCCCAAGGCATATTCTTGTCCAAGTAGGGTTTTTAACCAATCTTGTGCATCCAATAGGTGTGTTTGTGTCATTGGATGATCAATTAGGTCATTTTCGCCCTCCCGAGGCTTATTCTCGACCTATTAGGGTTTTTAACCAATCTTGTGCATCCAATAGGTTCATTTGGGTGATTGGATTAACATTTAGGTCATTTTCGTCCTCCCTAGTCATATTCTTGTCCAATTAGGGTTTTTAACCAATCTGGTGCATCCAATAGGTGTGTTTGTGTCATTCGATGATCAATTAGGTCATTTTCGTCCTCCCTAGGCTTATTCTTGTCCAATTAGGGTTTTTAATAAATCTTGTGCATCCAATAAGTTCATTTGTGTCATTGGATTAACATTTAGGTCATTTTCGTCCTCCTGAGGCCTATTCTCGTCCAATTAGGGTTTTTAACCAATCTTGTACATCCAATAAGTTCATTTGTGTCATTGGATTAACATCTAGGTCATTTTCGTCCTCCCTAGGCATATTCTTGTCCAATTAGGGTTTTTAACCAATCTTGTTCATCCAATAGGTGTGCTTGTGTCATTGGATGATCAATTAGCTCATTTTCTTCATCCCTAGGCTTATTCTTGTCCAATTAGGGTTTTTAACCAATCTTGTGCATCCAATAAGTTCATTTGTGTCATTGAATTAACATTTAGGTCATTTTTGTCCTCCCTAGGCATATTCTTGTCCAATTAGGGTTTTTAACCAATCTTGTGCATCCAATAGGTGTGTTTGTGTCATTCGATGATCAATTAGGTCATTTTCATCCTCCCTAGGCTTATTCTTGTCCAATTAGGGTTTTTAACCAATCTTGTGCATCCAATAAGTTCATTTGTGTCATTGGATTAACATTTAGGTCATTTTCGTCATTCCGAGGCCTATTCTCTACCAATTAGGGTTTTTAACCAATCTTGTGCATCCAATAAGTTCATTTGTGTTATTGGATTAACATTTAGGTCATTTCGTCCTCCCTAGGCATATTGTTGTCCAATTAGGGTTTTTAATCAATCTTGTGCATCCAATAGGTGTGTTTGTGTCATTGGATGATCAATTAGGTCTTTTTCGTCATCCCTAGGCTTATTCTTGTCCAATTAAGGTTTTTAACCAATCTTGTGCATCCAATAGGTGTGTTTGTGTCATTGGATGATCAATTAGGTCATTTTCGCCCTCCAGAGGCTTATTCTCGACCTATTAGGGTTTTTAACCAATCTTGTGCATCCAATAGGTTCATTTGTGTGATTGGATTAACATTTAGGTCATTTTCGTCCTCCCTAGTGATATTCTTGTCCAACTAGGGTTTTTAACCAATCTTGTGCATCCAATAGGTGTGTTTGTGTCATTGGATGATCAATTAGGTCATTATCGTCCTCCCTAGGCGTATTCTTGTCCAATTAGGGTTTTAACCAATCTTGTGCATCCAATAAGTTCATTTGTGTCATTGGATTAACATTTAGGTCATTTTCGTCCTCCTGAGGCCTATTCTCGTCCAATTAGGGTTTTTAACCAATCTTGTGCATCCAATAAGTTCATTTGTGTCATTGGATTAACATTTAGGTCATTTTCGTCCTCCCTAATGCATATTCTTGTCCAATTAGGGTTTTTAACCAATCTTGTGCATCCAATAGGTGTGTTTGTGTCATTGGATGATCAATTAGGTCATTATTGTCCTCCCTAGGCTTATTCTTGTCCAATTAGGGTTTTTAACCAATCTTGTGCATCCAATAGGTGTGTTTGTGTCATTGGATGATCAATTAGGTCATTTTCGCCCTCCCGAGGCTTATTCTCGACCTATTAGGGTTTTTAACTAATCTTGTGCATCCAATAGGTTCATTTGTGTGATTGGATTAACATTTAGGTCATTTTCGTCCTCCCTAGGCATATTCTTGTCCAATTAGGGTTTTTAACCAATCTTGTGCATCCAATAGGTGTGTTTGTGTCATTCGATGATCAATTAGGTCATTTTCGTCCTCCCTAGGCTTATTCTTGTCCAATTAGGGTTTTTAACCAATCTTGTGCATCCAATAAGTTCATTTGTGTCATTGGATTAACATTTAGGTCATTTTCGTTTTCCTGAGGCCTATTCTCGTCCAATTAGGGTTTTTAACCAATCTTGTGCATCCAATAAGTTCGATTGTGTCATTGGATTAACATCTAGGTCATTTTCGTCCTCCCTAGGCATATTCTTGTCCAATTAGGGTTTTTAATCAATCTTGTGCATCCAATAGGTGTGTTTGTGTCATTGGATGATCAATTAGGTCATTTTCGTCCTCCCTAGGCTTATTCTTGTCCAATTAGGGTTTTTAACCAATCTTGTGCATCCAATAGGTGTGTTTGTGTCATTGGATGATCAATTAGGTCATTTTCGCCCTCCCGAGGCTTATTCTCGACCAATTAAGGTTTTTAACCAATCTTGTGCATCCAATAGGTTCATTTGAGTCATTGGATTAACATTTAGGTCATTTTCGTCCTCCCTAGTCATATTCTTGTCCAATTAGGGTATTTAACCAATCTTGTGCATCCAATAGGTGTGTTTGTGTCATTGGATGATCAATTAGTTCATTATCGTCCTCCCTAGGCGTATTCTTGTCCAATTAGGGTTTTTAACCAATCTTGTGCATCCAATAGGTGTGTTTGTGTCATTGGATGATCAATTAGGTCATTTTCGTCCTCCCTAGGCTTATTCTTGTTCAATTAGGGTTTTTAACCAATCTTGTGCATCCAACAGGTTTGTTTGTGTCATTGGATGATCAATTAGGTCATTTTCGTCCTCCCTAGGCTTATTCTTGTCCAATTAGGGTTTTTAACCAATCTAGTGCATCCAATAGGTGTGTTTGTGTCATTGGATGATCAATTAGATCATTTTGATCCACCCTAGGCTTATTCTTGTCCAATTAGGGTTTTTAACCAATCTTGTGCATCCAATAAGTTCATTTATGTCATTGAATTAACATTTAGGTCATTTTCGTCCTCCCTAGACATATTCTTGTCCAAATAGGGTTTTTAATCAATCTTGTGCATCCAGTAGGTGTGTTTGTGTCATTGGATGATCAAATAGGTAATTTTCTTCCTCCCTAGCCTTATTCTTGTCCAATTAGGGTTTTTAACCAATCTTGTGCATCCAATACGTGTGTTTGTGTCATTGGATAATCAATTACGTCATTTTGATCCTCCCTAGGCTTATTCTTGTCCAATTAGGGTTTTTAACCAATCTTGTGCATCCAATAAGTTCATTTGTGTCATTGGATTAACATTTAGGTCATTTTCGTCCTCCCTAGGCATATTCTTGTCCAATTAGGGTTTTTAACCAATCTTGTGCATCCAATAGGTGTGTTTGTGTCATTGGATGAACAATTAGGTCATTTTCGCTCTCCCGAGGCTTATTCTCGACCAATTAGGGTTTTTAACCAATCTTGTGCATCCAATAGGTTCATTTGTGTCATTGGATTAACATTTAGGTCATTTTCGTCCTCCCTAGTCATATTCTTGTCCAATTAGGGTTTTTAACCAATCTTGTGCATCCAATAGGTGTGTTTGTGTCATTGGATGATCAATTATGTCATTTTCGTCCTCCCTAGGCTTATTCTTGTCCAATTAGGGTTTTTAACCAATCTTGTGCATCCAATAAGTTTGTTTGTGTCATTGAATTAATATTTAGGTCATTTTCGTCCTCCCTAGACATATTCTTGTCCAATTAGGGTTTTTAACCAATCTTGTGCATCCAATAGGTGTGTTTGTGTCATTGGATGATCAATTAGGTCATTTTCGTCCTCCCTAGGCATATTCTTCTCCAATTAGGGTTTTTAACCAATCTTGTGCATCCAATAAGTTGAGTTGTGTCATTGGATGATCAATTAGGTCATTTTCGTCCTCCCTAGGCTTATTCTTGTCCAATTAGGGTTTTTAACCAATCTTGTGCATCCAATAAGTTGAGTTATGTCTTTGGATTAACATTTAGGTCATTTTTGTCCTCCCTAGGCTTATTCTTGTCCAATTAGGGTTTTTAACCAATCTTGTGCATCCAATAGCTGTGTTTGTGTCATTGGATGATCAATTAGGTCATTTTCTTCCTCCCAAGGCTTATTCTTGTCCAATTAGGGTTTTTAACGAATCTTGTGCATCCGATAAGTTTGTTTGTGTCAATGAATTAATATTTAGGTCATTTTCTTCCTCCCTAGGCTTATTCTTGTCCAATTAGGGTTTTTAACCAATCTTGTGCATCTAATAGGTGTGTTTGTGTCATTGGATGATCAATTAGGTCATTTTCGTCGTCCCTTGGCTTATTCTTGTCCAATTAGGGTTTTTAACAAATCTTGTGCATCCAATTGGTGTGTTTCTGTCATTGGATGATCAATTAGGTCATTTTCGTCCTCCCTAGGCTTATTCTTGTCCAATTAGGGTTTTTAACCAATCTTGTGCATCCAATAGGTGTGTTTGTGTCATTGGATGATCAATTAGGTCATTTTCGTCCTCCCTAGGCATATTCTTGTCCAACTAGGGTTTTTAACCAATCTTGTGCATCCAATAAGTTCATTTGTGTCATTGGATGATCAATTAGGTCATTTTCATCCTCCCTAGCCATATTCTTGTCCAACAATGGTTTTTAACCAATCTTGTGCATCCAATAGGTGTGTTTGTGTCATTGGATGATCAATTAGGTCATTTTCGTCCTCCCTAGGCTTATTCTTGTCCAATTAGGGTTTTTAACCAATCTTGTGCATCCAATAGGTGTGTTTGTGTCATTGGATGATCAATTAGGTCATTTTCGTCCTCCCTAGGCTTATTCTTGTCCAATTAGGGTTTTTAACCAATCTTGTGCATCCAATAGGTGTGTTTGTGTCATTGGATGATCAATTAGGTCATTTTCGTCCTCCCTTGGCTTGTTCTTGTCCAAGTAGGGTTTTTAACCAATCCTGGGCATCCAATAGGTGTGTTTGTGTCATTGGATGATCAATTAGGTCATTTTCGTCCTCCCTAGGCATATTCTTGTCCAATTAGGGTTTTTAACCAATCTTGTGCATCCAATAGGTGTGTTTGTGTCATTGGATGATCAATTAGGTCATTTTCGTCCTCCCTAGGCTTATTCTTTTCGAATTAGGGTTTTTAACCAATCTTGTGCATCCAATAAGTTCATTTGTGTCATTGGATGATCAATTAGGTCATTTTCGTCCTCCCTAGGCATATTCTTGTCCAACTAGGGTTTTTAACCAATCTTGTGCATCCAATAGGTGTGTTTGTGTCATTCGATGATCAATTAGGTCATTTTCGTCCTCCCTAGGCTTATTCTTGTCCAATTAGGGTTTTTAACCAATCTTGTGCATCCAATAAGTTCATTTGTGTCATTGGATTAACATTTAGGTCATTTTCGTCCTCCCTAGGCATATTCTTGTCCAATTAGGGTTTTAACCAATCTTGTGCATCCAATAGGTGTGTTTGTGCCATTGGATGATCAATTAGGTCATTTTTGTCCTTCCTAGGCTTATTCTTGTCCAATTAGGGTTTTTAACCAATCTTGTGCATCCAATAGGTGTGTTTGTGTCATTGGATGATCAATTAGGTCATTTTCGTCCTCCCTAGGCTTATTCTTGTCCAATTAGGGTTTTTAACCAATCTTGTGCATCCAATAGGTGTGTTTGTGTCATTGGATGATCAATTAGGTCATTTTCATCCTACCTACACTTATTCTTGTCAAATTAGGGTTTTTAATCAATCTTGTGCATCCAATAACTTTGTTTGTGTCATTGAATTAATATTTAGGTCATTTTCGTCCTCCCTAGGCATATTCTTGTCCAATTAGGGTTTTTAACCAATCTTGTGCATCCAATAGGTGTGTTTGTGTCATTGGATGATCAATTAGGTCATTTTCGTCCTCCCTAGGCTTATTCTTGTCCAATTAGGGTTTTTAACCAATCTTGTGCATCCAATAGGTGTGTTTGTGTCATTGGATGATCAATTAGGTCATTTTCGTCCTCCCTAGGCTTATTCTTGTCCAATTAGGGTTTTTAACCAATCTTTGCATCCAATAACTTTGTTTGTGTCATTGAATTAATATTTAGGTCATTTTCGTCCTCCCTAGGCATATTCTTGTCCAATTAGGGTTTTTAACCAATCTTGTGCATCCAATAGGTGTGTTTGTGTCATTGGATGATCAATTAGGTCATTTTCGTCCTCCCTAGGCTTATTCTTGTCCAATTATGGTATTTAACCAATCTTGTGCATCCAATAGGTGTGTTTGTGTCATTGGATGATCAATTAGGTCATTTTCGTCCTCCCTAGGCATATTCTTGTCCAATTAGGGTTTTTAACCAATCTTGTGCATCCAATAGGTGTGTTTGTGTCATTGGATGATCAATTAGGTCATTTTCGTCCTCCCTAGGCTTATTCTTGTCCAATTAGGGTCTTTAACCAATCTTCTGCATCCGATAAGTTTGTTTGTATCATTGAATTAATATTTAGGTCATTTTTGTCCTCCCTAGGCATATTCTTGCCCAATTAGGGTTTTTAACCAATCTTGTGCATCCAATAGGTGTGTTTGTGTCATTGGATGATCAATTAGGTCATTTTCGTCCTCCCTAGGCTTATTCTTGTTCAATTAGGGTTTTTAACCAATCTTGTGCATCCAATAGGTGTGTTTGTGTCATTGGATGATAAATTAGGTCATTTTCGTCCTCCCTAGGCTTATTCTTGTCCAATTAGGGTTTTTAACCAATATTGTGCATCCAATAGGTGTGTTTGTGTCATTGGATGATCAATTAGGTCATTTTCGCCCTCCCGAGGCTTATTCTCGACCTATTAAGGTTTTTAACCAATCTTGTGCATCCAATAGGTTCATTTGTGTGATTGGATTATCATTTAGCTCATTTTCGTCCTCCCTAGTCATATTCTTGTCCAATTAGGGTTTTTAACCAATCTTGTGCATCCAATAGGTGTGTTTGTGTCATTGGATGATCAATTAGGTCATTATCGTCCTCCCTAGGCGTATTCTTGTCCAATTAGGGTTTTTAACCAATCTTGTGCATCCAATAGGTGTGTTTGTGTCATTGGATGATCAATTAGGTCATTTTCGTCTTCCCTAGGCTTATTCTTGTTCAATTAGGGGTTTTAACCAATCTTGTGCATCCAATAGGTTTGTTAGTGTCATTGGATGATCAATAAGGTCATTTTCGTCCTCCCTAGGCTTATTCTTGTCCAATTAGGGTTTTTAACCAATCTTGTGCATCCAATAGGTGTGTTTGTGTCATTGGATGATCAATTAGATCATTTTGATCCACCCTAGGTTTATTCTTCTCCAATTAGGGTTTTTAACCAATCTTGTGCATCCAATAGGTTTGTTTGTGTCATTGGATGATAAATTAGGTCATTTTCGTCCTCCCTAGGCTTATTCTTGTCCAATTAGGGTTTTTAACCAATCTTGTGCATCCAATAGGTGTGTTTGTGTCATTGGATGATCAATTAGATCATTTTGATCCAACCTAGGCTTATTCTTGTCCAATTAGGGTTTTTGACCAATCTTGTGCATCCAATAAGTTCATTTGTGTCATTGAATTAACATTTAGGTCATTTTCGTCCTCCCTAGACATATTCTTGTCCAGTTAGGGTTTTTAACCAATCTTGTGCATCCAATAGGTGTGTTTGTGTCATTGGATGATCATTTAGGTCATTATCGTCCTCCCTAGGCGTATTCTTGTCCAATTAGGGTTTTTAACCAATCTTGTGCATCCAATTGGTGTGTTTGTGTCATTGGATGATAAATTAGGTCATTTTCGTCCTCCCTAGGCTTATTCTTGTCCAATTAGGGTTTTTAACCAATATTGTGCATCCAATAGGTGTGTTTGTGTCATTGGATGATCAATTAGGTCATTTTCGCCCTCCCGAGGCTTATTCTCGACCTATTAGGGTTTTTAACCAATCTTGTGCATCCAATAGGTTCATTTGTGTGATTGGATTAACATTTAGGTCATTTTCGTCCTCGCTAGTCATATTCTTGTCCAATTAGGGTTTTTAACCAATCTTGTGCATCCAATAGGTGTGTTTGTGTCATCGAATGATCATTTAGGTCATTATCGTCCTCCCTAGGCGTATTCTTGTCCAATTAGGGTTTTTAACCAATCTTGTGCATCCAATAGGTGTGTTTGTGTCATTGGATGATCAATTATGTCATTTTCGTCTTCCCTAGGCTTACTCTTGTTCAATTAGGGGTTTTAACCAATCTTGTGCATCCAATAGGTTTGTTAGTGTCATTGGATGTTCAATAAGGTCATTTTCGTCCTCCCTAGGCTTATTCTTGTCCAATTAGGGTTTTTAACCAATCTTGTGCATCCAATAGGTGTGTTTGTGTCATTGGATGATCAATTAGATCATTTTGATCCACCCTAGGTTTATTCTTCTCCAATTAGGGTTTTTAACCAATCTTGTGCATCCAATAGGTGTGTTTGTGTCATTGGATGATCAATTAGGTCATTTTCGCCCTCCCGAGGCTTATTCTCGACCAATTAAGGTTTTTAACCAATCTTATGCATCCAATAGGTTCATTTGTGTCATTGGATTAACATTTAGGTCATTTTCGTCCTCCCTAGTCATATTCTTGTCCAATTAGGGTATTTAACCAATCTTGTGCATCCAATAGGTGTGTTTGTGTCATTGGATGATCAATTAGGTCATTATCGTCCTCCCAAGGCGTATTCTTGTCCAATTAGGGTTTTTAACCAATATTGTGCATCCAATAGGTGTGTTTGTGTCATTGGATGATCAATTAGGTCATTTTCGCCCTCCCGAGGCTTATTCTCGACCTATTAGGGTTTTTAACCAATCTTGTGCATCCAATAGGTTCATTTGTGTGATTGGATTAACATTTAGGTCATTTTCGTCCTCGCTAGTCATATTCTTGTCCAATTAGGGTTTTTAACCAATCTTGTGCATCCAATAGGTGTGTTTGTGTCATTGGATGATCATTTAGGTCATTATCGTCCTCCCTAGGCGTATTCTTGTCCAATTAGGGTTTTTAACCAATCTTGTGCATCCAATAGCTGTGTTTGTGTCATTGGATGATCAATTAGGTCATTTTCGTCTTCCCTAGGCTTATTCTTGTTCAATTAGGGGTTTTAACCAATCTTGTGCATCCAATAGGTTTGTTAGTGTCATTGGATGATCAATAAGGTCATTTTCGTCCTCCCTAGGCTTATTCTTGTCCAATTAGGGTTTTTAACCAATCTTGTGCATCCAATAGGTGTGTTTGTGTCATTGGATGATCAATTAGATCATTTTGATCCACCCTAGGTTTATTCTTCTCCAATTAGGGTTTTTAACCAATCTTGTGCATCCAATAAGTTCATTTGTGTCATTGGATTAACATTTAGGTCATTTTCGTCCTCCCTAGTCATATTCTTGTCCAATTAGGGTTTTTAACCAATCTTGTGCATCCAATAGGTGTGTTTGTGTCATTCGATGATCAATTAGGTCATTTTCGTCCTCCCTAGGCATATTCTTGTCCAATTAGGGTTTTTAATAAATCTTGTGCATCCAATAAGTTCATTTGTGTCATTGGATTAACATTTAGGTCATTTTCGTCCTCCTGAGGCCTATTCTCGTCCAATTAGGGTTTTTAACCAATCTTGTACATCCAATAAGTTCATTTGTGTCATTGGATTAACATCTAGGTCATTTTCGTCCTCCCTAGGCATATTCTTGTCCAATTAGGGTTTTTAACCAATCTTGTGCATCCAATAGGTGTGTTTGTGTCATTGGATGATCATTTAGGTCATTATCGTCCTCCCTAGGTGTATTCTTGTCCAATTAGGGTTTTTAACCAATCTTGTGCATCCAATAGGTGTGTTTGTGTCATTGGATGATAAATTAGGTCATTTTCGTCCTCCCTAGGCTTATTCTTGTCCAATTAGGGTTTTTAACCAATATTGTGCATCCAATAGGTGTGTTTGTGTCATTGGATGATCAATTAGGTCATTTTCGCCCTCCCGAGGCTTATTCTCGACCTATTAGGGTTTTTAACCAATCTTGTGCATCCAATAGGTTCATTTGTGTGATTGGATTAACATTTAGGTCATTTTCGTCCTCCCTAGTCATATTCTTGTCCAATTAGGGTTTTTAACCAATCTTGTGCATCCAATAGGTGTGTTTGTGTCATTCGATGATCAATTAGGTCATTTTCGCCCTCCCGAGGCTTATTCTCGACCAATTAAGGTTTTTAACCAATCTTGTGCATCCAATAGGTGTGTTTGTGTCATTGGATGATCAATTAGGTCATTTTCGTCCTCCCTAGGCTTATTCTTGTTCAATTAGGGTTTTTAACCAATCTTGTGCATCCAATAGGTTTGTTTGTGTCATTGGATGATCAATTACGTCATTTTCGTCCTCCCTTGGCTTATTCTTGTCCAATTAGGGTTTTTAACCCATCTTGTGCATCAAATAGGTGTGTTTGTGTCTTTGGATGATCAATTAGGTCATTTTCGTCCTCCTGAAGCTTATTCTCGACCAATTACGGTTTTTAATCAATCTTGTGCATCCAATAGGTTCATTTGTGTCATTGGATTAACATTTAGGTATTTTCGTCCTCCCTAGTCATATTCTTATCCAATTAGGGTTTTTAACCAAACTTGTGCATCCAATAGGTGTGTTTCTGTCATTGGATGATAAATTAGGTCATTTTCGTCCTCCCTAGGCTTATTCTTGTTCAATTAGGGTTTTTAACCAATCTTGTGCATGCAATAGGTGTGTTTGTGTCATTGGATGATCAATTAGGTCATTTTGATCCTCCCTATGCTTATTCTTGTCCAATTAGGATTTTTCACCAATCTTGTGCGTCCAATAAGTTCATTTGTGTCATTGGATTAACATTTAGGTCATTTTCGTCCTCCTTAGTCATACTCTTATCCAATTAGGGTTTTTAACCAATCTTGTGCATCCAACAGGTGTGTTTGTGTCATTGGATGATCAATTATGTCATTTTGATCCTCCCTAGGCTTATTCTTGTCCAATTAGGGTTTTTAACCAAACTTGTGCATCCAATAAGTTCATTTGTGTCATTGGATTAACATTTAGGTCATTTTCGTCCTCCCTAGGCATATTCTTGTCCAATTAGGGTTTTTAACCAATCTTGTGCATCCAATAGGTGTGTTTGTGTCATTGGATGATCAATTAGGTCATTTTGATCCTCCCTAGGCTTATTCTTGTCCAATTAGGGTTTTTAACCAATCTTGTGCATCCAATAAGTTCATTTGTGTCATTGGATTAACATTTAGGTCATTTTCGTCCTCCCTAGTCATATTCTTATCCTGTTAGGGTTTTTAACCAATCTTGTGCATCCAATAGGTGTGTTTGTGTCATTGGATGATAAATTAGGTCATTTTCGTCCTCCCTAGGCTTATTCTTGTTCAATTAGGGTTTTTAACCAATCTTGTGCATACAATAGGTGTGTTTGTGTCATTGGATGATCAATTAGGTCATGTTCGTCCTCCCGAAGCTTATTCTCGACCAATTAGGGTTTTTAACCAATCTTGTGAATCCAATAGGTTCATTTGTGTCATTGGTTTAACGTTTAGGTCATTTTCGTCCTCCCTAGTCATATTCTTATCCAATTAGGGTTTTTAACCAATCTTGTGCATCCAATAGGTGTGTTTGTGTCATTGGATGATCAATTAGGTCATTTTCGTCCTCCCTAGGCTTATTCTTGTCCAATTAGGGTTTTTAACCAATCATGTGCATCCAATTGGTGTGTTTGTGTCATTTGATGATCAATTAGGTTATTTTCGTCCTCCCTAGGCTTATTCTTGTCCAATTAGGGTTTTTAACCAATCTTGTGCATCCAATAAGTTCATTTGTGTCATTGGATTAACATTTAGGTCATTTTCGTCCTCCCTAGGCATATTCTTGTCCAATTAGGGTTTTTAACCAATCTTGTGCATCCAATAGGTGTGTTTGTGTCATTGGATGATCAATTAGGCCATTTTCGTCCTCCCTATGCTTATTCTTGTCCAATTAGGGTTTTTAACCAATCTTGTGCATCCAATAGGTGTGTTTGTGTCATTGGATGAACGATTAGGTCATTTTCGCCTCCCTAGGCTTATTCTTGTCCAATTAGGGTTTTTAACCAATCTTGTGCTTCCAATAGGTGTGTTTGTGTCATTGGATGATCAATTAGGTCATTTTCGTCCTCCCTAGGCTTATTCTTGTCCAATTAGGGTTTTTAACCAATCTTGTGCATCCATTAACTTTGTTTGTGTCATTGAATTAAAATTTAGGTCATTTTCGTCCTCCCTAGGCATATTCTTGTCCAATTAGGGTTTTCAACCAATCTTGTGCATCCAATAGGTGTGTTTGTGTCATTGGATGATCAATTAGGTCATTTTCGTCCTCCCTAGGCTTATTCTTGTCCAATTAGGGTTTTTAACCAATCTTGTGCATCCAATAGGTGTGTTTGTGTCATTGGATGATCAATTAGGTCATTTTCGTCCTCCCTAGGCTTATTCTTGTCCAATTAGGGTTTTTAACCAATCTTGTGCATCCAATAGGTGTGTTTGTGTCATTGGATGATCAATTAGTTCATTTTTGTCCTCCCTAGGCTTATTCTTGTCCAATTAGGGTTTCTAACCAATCTTGTGCATCCAATAGGTGTGTTTGTGTCATTGGATGATCAATTAGGTCATTTTCGTCCTCCCTAGGCTTATTCTTGTCCAATTAGGGTTTTTAACCAATCTTGTGCATCCAATAGGTGTGTTTGTGTCATTGGATGATCAATTAGGTCATATTCGTCCTCCCTAAGCATATTCTTGTCCAATTAGGGTTTTTAACCAATCTTGTGCATCCAATAAGTTCATTTGTGTCATTGGATGATCAATTAGGTCATTTTCGTCCTCCCTAGGCATATTCTTGTCCAACTAGGGTTTTAAACCAATCTTGTGCATCTAATAGTTGTGTTTGTGTCATTGGATGATCAATTAGGTCATTTTCGTCCTCCCTAGGCTTATTCTTGTCCAATTAGGGTTTTTAACCAATCTTGTGCATCCAATAGGTGTGTTTGTGTCATTGGATGATCAATTAGGTCATTTTCGTCCTCCCTAGGCTTATTCTTGTCCAATTAGGGTTTTTAACCAATCTTGTGCATCCAATAACTTTGTTTGTGTGATTGAATTAATATTTAGGTCATTTTCGTCCTCCCTAGGCATATTCTTGTCCAATTAGGGTTTTTAACCAATCTTGTACATCCAATAGGTGTGTTTGTGTCATTGGATGATCAATTAGGTCATTTTCGTCCTCCCTAGGCTTATTCTTGTCCAATTAGGGTTTTTAACCAATCTTGTGCATCCAATAACTTTGTTTGTGTAATTGAATTAATATTTAGGTCATTTTCCTCCTCCCTAGGCATATTCTTGTCTAATTAGGGTTTTTAACCAATCTTGTGCATCTAATAGGTGTGTTTGTGTCATTGGATGATCAATTAGGTCATTTTCGTCCTCCCTAGGCTTATTCTTGTCCAATTAGGGTTTTTAACCAATCTTGTGCATCCAATAGGTGTGTTTGTGTCATTGGATGATCAATTAGGTCATTTTCGTCCTCCCTAGGCTTATTCTTGTCCAATTAGGGTTTTTAACCAATCTTGTGCATCCAATAAGTTCATTTGTGTCATTGGATTAACATTTAGGTCATTTTCGTCCTGCCCAGGCATATTCTTGTCCAATTAGGGTTTTTAACCAATCTTGTGCATCCAATAGGTGTGTTTGTGTCATTGGATGATCAATTAGGTTATTTTCGTCCTCCCTAGGCTTATTCTTGTCCAATTAGGGTTTTTAACCAATCTTGTGCATCCAATAGGTGTGTTTGTGTCATTGGATGTTCAATTAGGTCATTTTCGTCCTCCCTAGGCTTATTCTTGCCCAATTAGGGTTTTTAACCAATCTTGTGCATCCAATAAGTTAAGTTGTGTCATTGGATTAACGTTTAGGTCATTTTCGTCCTCCCTAGGCTTATTCTTGTCCAATTAAGGTTTTTAACCAATCTTGTGCATCCAATAAGTTCATTTGTGCCATTGGATTAACATTTAGGTCATTTTCGTCCTCCCTAGGCATATTCTTGTCCAATTAGAGTTTTAGACCAAACTTGTGCATCCAATAGGTGTGTTTGTGTCATTGGATGATCAATTAGGTTATTTTCGTCTTCCCTAGGCATATTCTTGTCCAATTAGGGTTTTTAACCAATCTTGTGCATCCAATAGGTGTGTTTGTGTCATTGGATGATCAATTAGGTCATTTTCGTCCTCCCTAGGCTTATTCTTGTCCAATTAGGGTTTTTAACCAATCTTGTGCATCCAATAGGTGTGTTTGTGTCATTGGATGATCAATTAGATCATTTTGATCCAACCTAGGCTTATTCTTGTCCAATTAGGGTTTTTGACCAATCTTGTGCATCCAATAAGTTCATTTGTGTCATTGAATTAACATTTAGGTCATTTTCGTCCTCCCTAGACATATTCTTGTCCAGTTAGGGTTTTTAACCAATCTTGTGCATCCAATAGGTGTGTTTGTGTCATTGGATGATCATTTAGGTCATTATCGTCCTCCCTAGGCGTATTCTTGTCCAATTAGGGTTTTTAACCAATCTTGTGCATCCAATAGGTGTTTTGTGTCATTGGATGATAAATTAGGTCATTTTCGTCCTCCCTAGGCTTATTCTTATCCAATTAGGGTTTTTAACCAATATTGTGCATCCAATAGGTGTGTTTGTGTCATTGGATGATCAATTAGGTCATTTTCGCCCTCCCGAGGCTTATTCTCGACCTATTAGGGTTTTTAACCAATCTTGTGCATCCAATAGGTTCATTTGTGTGATTGGATTAACATTTAGGTCATTTTCGTCCTCGCTAGTCATATTCTTGTCCAATTAGGGTTTTTAACCAATCTTGTGCATCCAATAGGTGTGTTTGTGTCATTGGATGATCATTTAGGTCATTATCGTCCTCCCTAGGCGTATTCTTGTCCAATTAGGGTTTTTAACCAATCTTGTGCATCCAATAGGTGTGTTTGTGTCATTGGATGATCAATTAGGTCATTTTCGTCTTCCCTAGGCTTATTTTTGTTCAATTAGGGGTTTTAACCAATCTTGTGCATCCAATAGGTTTGTTAGTGTCATTGGATGATCAATAAGGTCATTTTCGTCCTCCCTAGGCTTATTCTTGTCCAATTAGGGTTTTTAACCAATCTTGTGCATCCAATAGGTGTGTTTGTGTCATTGGATGATCAATTAGATCATTTTGATCCACCCTAGGTTTATTCTTCTCCAATTAGGGTTTTTAACCAATCTTGTGCATCCAATAAGTTCATTTGTGTCATTGGATTAACATTTAGGTCATTTTCGTCCTCCCTAGTCATATTCTTGTCCAATTAGGGTTTTTAACCAATCTTGTGCATCCAATAGGTGTGTTTGTGTCATTCGATGATCAATTAGGTCATTTTCGTCCTCCGTAGGCTTATTCTTGTCCAATTAGGGTTTTTAATAAATCTTGTGCATCCAATAAGTTCATTTGTGTCATTGGATTAACATTTAGGTCATTTTCGTCCTCCTGAGGCCTATTCTCGTCCAATTAGGGTTTTTAACCAATCTTGTACATCCAATAAGTTCATTTGTGTCATTGGATTAACATCTAGGTCATTTTCGTCCTCCCTAGGCATATTCTTGTCCAATTAGGGTTTTTAACCAATCTTGTTCATCCAATAGGTGTGCTTGTGTCATTGGATGATCATTTAGGTCATTATCGTCCTCCCTAGGTGTATTCTTGTCCAATTAGGGTTTTTAACCAATCTTGTGCATCCAATAGGTGTGTTTGTGTCATTGGATGATAAATTAGGTCATTTTCGTCCTCCCTAGGCTTATTCTTGTCCAATTAGGGTTTTTAACCAATATTGCGCATCCAATAGGTGTGTTTGTGTCATTGGATGATCAATTAGGTCATTTTCGCCCTCCCGAGGCTTATTCTCGACCTATTAGGGTTTTTAACCAATCTTGTGCATCCAATAGGTTCATTTGTGTGATTGGATTAACATTTAGGTCATTTTCGTCCTCGCTAGTCATATTCTTGTCCAATTAGGGTTTTTAACCAATCTTGTGCATCCAATAGGTGTGTTTGTGTCATTGGATGATCATTTAGGTCATTATCGTCCTCCCTAGGCGTATTCTTGTCCAATTAGGGTTTTTAACCAATCTTGTGCATCCAATAGGTGTGTTTGTGTCATTGGATGATCAATTAGGTCATTTTCGTCTTCCCTAGGCTTATTTTTGTTCAATTAGGGGTTTTAACCAATCTTGTGCATCCAATAGGTTTGTTAGTGTCATTGGATGATCAATAAGGTCATTTTCGTCCTCCCTAGGCTTATTCTTGTCCAATTAGGGTTTTTAACCAATCTTGTGCATCCAATAGGTGTGTTTGTGTCATTGGATGATCAATTAGATCATTTTGATCCACCCTAGGTTTATTCTTCTCCAATTAGGGTTTTTAACCAATCTTGTGCATCCAATAAGTTCATTTGTGTCATTGGATTAACATTTAGGTCATTTTCGTCCTCCCTAGTCATATTCTTGTCCAATTAGGGTTTTTAACCAATCTTGTGCATCCAATAGGTGTGTTTGTGTCATTCGATGATCAATTAGGTCATTTTCGTCCTCCCTAGGCTTATTCGTGTCGAGTTAGGGTTTTTAACCAATCTTGTGCATCTAATAAGTTCATTTGTGTCATTGGATTAACATTTAGGTCATTTTCGTCCTCCCTAGGCATATTCTTGTCCAATTAGGGTTTTTAACCAATCTTGTGCATCCAATAGGTGTGTTTGTGTCATTGGATGATCAATTAGGTCATTTTGATCCTCCCTAGGCTTATTCTTGTCCAATTAGGGTTTTTAACCAATCTTGTGCATCCAATAAGTTCGTTTGTGTCATTGGATTAACATTTAGGTCATTTTCGTCCTCCCTAGGCATATTCTTGTCCAATTAGGGTTTTTAACCAATCTTGTGCATCCAATAGGTGTGTTTGTGACATTGGATGATCAATTAGGTCATTTTCGTCCTCCCTAGGCTTATTCTTGTCGAAGTAGGGTTTTTAACCAATCTTGTGCATCCAATAGGTGTGTTTCTGTCATTGGATGATCAATTAGGACATTTTCGTCATCCCTAGGCTTATTCTTGTCTAATTAGGGTTTTTAACCAATCTTGTGCATCCAATAGGTGTGTTTGTGTCATTGGATGATAAATTTGGTCATTTTCTTCCTCCCTAGGCTTATTCTTGTCCAATTAGGGTTTTTAACCAATCTTGTGCATCCAATAGGTGTGTTTGTGTCATTGGATGATCAATTAGGTCATTTTCGTCCTCCCTAGGCTTATTCTTGTCCAATTAGGGTTTTTAACCAATCTTGTGCATCCAATAGGTGTGTTTGTGTCATTGGATGATCAATTAGGTCATTTTCGTCCTCCCTAGGCTTATTCTTGTCCAATTAGGGTTTTTAACCAATCTTGTGCATCCAATAGGTGTGTTTGTGTCATTGGATGATCAATTAGGTCATTTTCATCATCCCAAGGCTTATTCTTGTCCAATTAGGGTTTTTAACCAATCTTGTGCATCCAATAACTTTGTTTGTGTCATTGAATTAATATTTAGGTCATTTTCGTCCTCCTTAGGCATATTCTTGTCGAATTAGGGTTTTTAACCAATCTTGTGAATCCAATCGGTGTGTTTCTGTCATTGGATGATCAATTAGGTCATTTTCGTCCTCCCTAGGCTTATTCTTGTCCAATTAGGGTTTTTAACCAATCTTGTGCATCCAATAAGTTCATTTGTGTCATTGGATTAACATTTAGGTCATTTTCGTCCTCCCTAGGCATATTCTTGTCCAATTAGGGTTTTTAACCAATCTTGTGCATCCAATAGGTGTGTTTGTGTCATTGGATGATCAAGTAGGTCATTTTCGTCCTCCCTAGGCTTATACTTGTCCAATTAGGGTTTTTAACCAATCTTGTGCATCCAATAACTTTGTTTGTGTCATTGAATTAATATTTAGGTCATTTTCGCCCTCCCTAGGCATATTCTTGTCCAATTAGGGTTTTTAACCAATCTTGTGCATCCAATAGGTGTGTTTGTGTCATTGGATGATCAATTAGGTCATTTTCGTCCTCCCTAGGCTTATTCTTATCCAATTAGGGTTTTTCACCAATCTTGTGCATCTAATAGGTGTGTTTGTGTCATTGGATGATCAATTAGGTCATTTTCGTCCTCCCTAGGCTTATTCTTGTCCAATTAGGGTTTTTAACCAATCTTGTGCATCCAATAGGTGTGTTTGTGTCATTGGATGATCAATTAGGTCATTTTCGTCCTCCCTAGGCTTATTCTTGTCTAATTAGGGTTTTTAACCAATCTTGTGCATCCAATAAGTTCATTTGTGTCATTGGATGATGAATTAGGTCATTTTCGTCCTCCCTAGGCATATTCTTGTCCACCTAGGGTTTTTATCCAATCTTGTGCATCCAATAAGTTCATTTGTGTCATTGGATTAACATTTAGGTCATTTTCGTCCTCCCTAGGCATATTCTTGTCCAATTAGGGTTTTTAACCAATCTTGTGCATCCAATAGGTGTGTTTGTGTCATTGGATGATCAATTAGGTCATTTTCGTCCTCCCTAGGCTTATTATTCTTGCCCAATTAGGGTTTTTAACCAATCTTTTGCATTCAATAGGTGTGTTTGTGTCATTGGATGATCAATTAGGTCATTTTCGTCCTCCCTAGGCTTATTCTTGTCCAATTAGGGTTTTTAACCAATCTTGTGCATCCAATAGGTGTGTTTGTGTCATTGGATGATCAATTAGGTCATTTTCGTCTTCCGTAGGCATATTCTTGTCCAATTTGGATTTTTAACGAATCTTGTGCATCCAATAGGTGTGTTTGTGTCATTGGATGATCAATTAGGTCATTTTCGTCCTCCCTAGGCTTATTCTTGTCCAATTAGGGTTTTTAACCAATCTTGTGCATCCAATAGGTGTGTTTGTGTCATTGGATGATCAATTAGGTCATTTTTCGTCCTCCCTAAGCTTATTCTTGTCCAATTAGGGTTTTTAACCAATCTTATGCATCCAATAGGTGTGTTTGTGTCATTGGATGATCAATTAGGTCATTTTCGTCCTCCCTAGGCTTATTCTTGTCCAATTAGGGTTTTTAACCAATCTTGTGCATCCAATAGGTGTGTTTGTGTCATTGGATGATCAATTAGGTCATTTTCGTCCTCCCTAGGCTTATTCTTGTCCAATTAGGGTTTTTAACCAATCTTGTGCATCCAATAGGTGTGTTTGTGTCATTGGATGATCAATTAGGTCATTTTCGTCCTCCCTAGGCTTATTCTTGTCCAATTAGGGTTTTTAACCAATCTTGTGCATCCAATAGGTGTTTTTGTGTCATTGGATGATCAATTAGGTTATTTTCGTCCTCCCTAGGCTTATTCTTGTCCAATTAGGGTTTGTAACCAATCTTGTGCATCCAATAGGTGTGTTTGTGGCAATGGATGATCAATTAGGTCATTTTCGTCCTCCCTAGGCTTATTCTTGTCCAATTAGGGTTTTTAACCAATCTTGTGCATCCAATAGGTGTGTTTGTGTCATTGGATGATCAATTAGGTCATTTTCCTCCTCCCTAGGTTTATTCTTGTCCAATTAGGGTTTTTAACCAATCTTGTGCATCCAATAGGTGTGTTTGTGGCAATGGATGATCAATTAGGTCATTTTCGTCCTCCCTAGGCATATTCTTGTCCAATTAGGGTTTTTAACCAATCTTGTGCATCCAATAGGTGTGTTTTTGTCATTGGATGATCAATTAGGTCATTTTCGTCCTCCCTAGGCTTGTTCTTGTCCAATTAGGGTTTTTAACCAATCTTGTATATCTAATAAGTTCATTTGTGTCATTGGATTAACATTTAGGTCATTTTCGTCCTCCTTAGGCATATTCTTGTCCAATTTGAGTTTTAGACCAATCTTGTGCATCCAATAGGTGTGTTTGTGTCATTGGATGATCAATTAGGTTATTTTCGTCCTCCCTAGGCTTATTCTTGTCCAATTAGGGTTTTTAACTAATCTTGTGCATCCAATAAGTTCATTTGTGTCATTCGAAGATCAATTAGATCATTTTCGTCCTCCCTAGGCATATTCTTGTCCAATTATTGTTTTTAACCAATCTTGTGCATCCAATAGGTGTGTTTGTGTCATTGGATGATCAATTAGGTCATTTTCGTCCTCCCTAGGCTTATTCTTGTCCAATTAGGGTTTTTAACCAATCTTGTGCATCCAATAGGTGTGTTTGTGTCATTGGATGATCAATTAGGTCATTTTCGTCCTCCCTAGGCATATTCTTGTCCAATTAGGGTTTTTAATAAATCTTGTGCATCCAATAAGTTCATTTGTGTCATTGGATTAACATTTAGGTCATTTTCGTCCTCCTGAGGCCTATTCTCGTCCAATTAGGGTTTTTAACCAATCTTGTACATCCAATAAGTTCATTTGTGTCATTGGATTAACATCTAGGTCATTTTCGTCCTCCCTAGGCATATTCTTGTCCAATTAGGGTTTTTAACCAATCTTGTGCATCCAATAGGTGTGTTTGTGTCATTGGATGATCATTTAGGTCATTATCGTCCTCCCTAGGCGTATTCTTGTCCAATTAGGGTTTTTAACCAATCTTGTGCATCCAATAGGTGTGTTTGTGTCATTGGATGATCAATTAGGTCATTTTCGTCCTCCCTAGGCTTATTCTTGTTCAATTAGGGGTTTTAACCAATCTTGTGCATCCAATAGGTTTGTTAGTGTCATTGGATGATCAATAAGGTCATTTTCGTCCTCCCTAGGCTTATTCTTGTCCAATTAGGGTTTTTAACCAATCTTGTGCATCCAATAGGTGTGTTTGTGTCATTGGATGATCAATTAGATCATTTTGATCCACCCTAGGTTTATTCTTCTCCAATTAGGGTTTTTAACCAATCTTGTGCATCCAATAAGTTCATTTGTGTCATTGGATTAACATTTAGGTCATTTTCGTCCTC
>JBBPBR010001889.1:867484-904152 GCA_037974775.1 Cicer pinnatifidum | reverse complement strand
ACCAATTAGGGTTTTTAACCAATCTTGTGCATCCAATAAGTTCATTTGTGTTATTGGATTAACATTTAGGTCATTTTCGTCCTCCCTAGGCATATTGTTGTCCAATTAGGGTTTTTAATCAATCTTGTGCATCCAATAGGTGTGTTTGTGTCATTGGATGATCAATTAGGTCTTTTTCGTCATCCCTAGGCTTATTCTTGTCCAATTAAGGTTTTTAACCAATCTTGTGCATCCAATAGGTGTGTTTGTGTCATTGGATGATCAATTAGGTCATTTTCGCCCTCCCGAGGCTTATTCTCGACCTATTAGGGTTTTTAACCAATCTTGTGCATCCAATAGGTTCATTTGTGTGATTGGATTAACATTTAGGTCATTTTCGTCCTCCCTAGTGATATTCTTGTCCAATTAGGGTTTTTAACCTATCTTGTGCATCCAATAGGTGTGTTTGTGTCATTGGATGATCATTTAGGTCATTATCGTCCTCCCTAGGCGTATTCTTGTCCAATTAGGGTTTTTAACCAATCTTGTGCATCCAATAGGTGTGTTTGTGTCATTGGATGATCAATTAGGTCATTTTCGTCTTCCCTAGGCTTATTCTTGTTCAATTAGGGGTTTTAACCAATCTTGTGCATCCAATAGGTTTGTTAGTGTCATTGGATGATCAATAAGGTCATTTTCGTCCTCCCTAGGCTTATTCTTGTCCAATTAGGGTTTTTAACCAATCTTGTGCATCCAATAGGTGTGTTTGTGTCATTGGATGATCAATTAGATCATTTTGATCCACCCTAGGTTTATTCTTCTCCAATTAGGGTTTTTAACCAATCTTGTGCATCCAATAAGTTCATTTGTGTCATTGGATTAACATTTAGGTCATTTTCGTCCTCCCTAGTCATATTCTTGTCCAATTAGGGTATTTAACCAATCTTGTGCATCCAATAGGTGTGTTTGTGTCATTGGATGATCAATTAGGTCATTATCGTCCTCCCTAGGCGTATTCTTGTCCAATTAGGGTTTTTAACCAATCTTGTGCATCCAATAGGTGTGTTTGTGTCATTGGATGATCAATTAGGTCATTTTCGTCCTCCCTAGGCTTATTCTTGTTCAATTATGGTTTTTAACCAATCTTGTGCATCCAATAGGTTTGTTTGTGTCATTGGATGATAAATTAGGTCATTTTCGTCCTCCCTAGGCTTATTCTTGTCCAATTAGGGTTTTTAACCAATCTTGTGCATCCAATAAGTTCATTTGTGTCATTGGATTAACATTTAGGTCATTTTCGTCCTCCCTAGGCATATTCTTGTCCAATTAGGGTTTTTAACCAATCTTGTGCATCCAATAGGTGTGTTTGTGTCATTGGATGATCAATTAGGTCAGTTTTGTCCTCCCTAGGCTTATTCTTGTCCAATTAGGGTTTTTAACCAATCTTGTGCATCCAATAAGTTGAGTTGTGTCATTGGATTAACATTTAGATCATTTTCGTTCTCCCTAGGGTTATTCTTGTCCAATTAGGGTTTTTAACCAATCTTGTGCATCCAATAAGTTCATTTGTTTTATTGGAATAACATTTAGGTCATATTCGTCCTCCCTAGGCATATTCTTGTCCAATTAGGGTTTTTAACCAATCTTGTGCATCCAATAGGTGTGTTTGTGTCATTGGATGATCAATTAGGTCATTTTCGTCCTCCCTAGGCTTATTCTTGTCCAATTAGGGTTTTTAACCAATCTTGTGCATCCAATAGGTGTGTTTGTGTCATTGGATGATCAATTAGGTCATTTTCGTCCTCCCTAGGCTTATTCTTGTCCAATTAGGGTTTTTAACCAATCTTTTGCATCCAGTAGGTGTGTTTGTGTCATTGGATGATCAATTAGGTCATTTTCGTCCTTCCTAGGCTTATTCTTGTCCAATTAGGGTTTTTAACCAATCTTGTGCATCCAATAAGTTCAAATGTGTCATTTAATGATCAATTAGGTCATTTTCGTCCTCCCTAGGCATATTCTTGTCCAACTAGGGTTTTTAACCAATCTTGTGCATCCAATAGGTGTGTTTGTGTCATTGGATGATCAATTAGGTCATTTTCGTCCTCCCTAGGCTTATTCTTGTCCAATTAGGGTTTTTAACCAATCTTGTGCATCCAATAGGTGTGTTTGTGTCATTGGATGATCAATTAGGTCATTTTCGTCCTCCCTAGGCTTATTCTTGTCCAATTAGGGTTTTTAACCAAACTTGTGCATCCAACAGGTGTGTTTGTGTTATTGGATGATCAATTAGGTCATTTTTGTCCTCCCTAGGCTTATTCTTGTCCAATTAGGGTTTTTAACCAATCTTGTGCATCCAATAGGTGTGTTTGTGTCATTGGATGATCAATTAGGTCATTTTCGTCCTCCCTAGGCTTATTCTTGTCCAATTAGGGTTTTTAACCAATCTTGTGCATCCAATAGGTGTGTTTGTGTCATTGGATGATCAATTAGGTCATTTTCGTCCTCCCTAGGCTTATTCTTGTCCAATTAGGGTTTTTAACCAATCTTGTGCATCCAATAGGTGTGTTTGTGTCATTGGATGATCAATTTGCTCATTTTCGTCCTCCCTAGGCTTATTCTTGTCCAATTAGGGTTTTTAACCAATCTTGTGCATCCAATAAGTTTGTTTGTGTCATTGAATTAATATTTAGTTCATTTTCGTCCTCCCTAGGCATCATCTTGTCCAATTAGGGTTTTTAACCAATCTTGTGCATCCAATAGGTGTGTTTGTGTCATTGGATGATCAATTAGGTCATTTTCGTCCTCCCTAGGCTTATTCTTGTCCAATTAGGGTTTTTAACCAATCTTGTGTATCCAACAAGTTGAGTTGTTTCAATGGATTAACATTTAGGTCATTTTCGTCCTCCCTAGGCTTATTCTTGTCCAATTAGGGTTTTTAACCAATCTTGTGCATCCAATAAGTTCATTTGTGTCATTGGATTAACATTTAGGTCATTTTCGTCCTCCCTAGGCATATTCTTGTCCAATTAGGGTTTTTAACCAATCTTGTGCATCCAATAGGTGTGTTTGTGTCATTGGATGATCATTTAGGTCATTATCGTCCTCCCTAGGCGTATTCTTGTCCAATTAGGGTTTTTAACCAATCTTGTGCATCCAATAGGTGTGTTTGTGTCATTGGATGATCAATTAGGTCATTTTCGTCCTCCCTAGGCTTATTCTTGTTCAATTAGGGGTTTTAACCAATCTTGTGCATCCAATAGGTTTGTTAGTGTCATTGGATGATCAATAAGGTCATTTTCGTCCTCCCTAGGCTTATTCTTGTCCAATTAGGGTTTTTAACCAATCTTGTGCATCCAATAGGTGTGTTTGTGTCATTGGATGATCAATTAGATCATTTTGATCCACCCTAGGTTTATTCTTCTCCAATTAGGGTTTTTAACCAATCTTGTGCATCCAATAAGTTCATTTGTGTCATTGGATTAACATTTAGGTCATTTTCGTCCTCCCTAGTCATATTCTTGTCCAATTAGGGTATTTAACCAATCTTGTGCATCCAATAGGTGTGTTTGTGTCATTGGATGATCAATTAGGTCATTATCGTCCTCCCTAGGCGTATTCTTGTCCAATTAGGGTTTTTAACCAATCTTGTGCATCCAATAGGTGTGTTTGTGTCATTGGATGATCAATTAGGTCATTTTCGTCCTCCCTAGGCTTATTCTTGTTCAATTAGGGTTTTTAACCAATCTTGTGCATCCAATAGGTTTGTTTGTTTCATTGGATGATAAATTAGGTCATTTTCGTCCTCCCTAGGCTTATTCTTGTCCAATTAGGGTTTTTAACCAATCTTGTGCATCCAATAGGTGTGTTTGTGTCATTGGATGATCAATTAGATCATTTTGATCCAACCTAGGCTTATTCTCGTCCAATTAGGGTTTTTAACCAATCTTGTGGATCCAATAAGTTCATTTGTGTCATTGGATTAACATCTAGGTCATTTTCGTCCTCCCTAGGCATATTCTTGTCCAATTAGGGTTTTTAATCAATCTTGTGCATCCAAAAGGTGTGTTTGTGTCATTGGATGATCAATTAGGTCATTTTCGTCCTCCCTAGGCTTATTCTTGTCCAATTAGGGTTTTTAACCAATCTTGTGCATCCAATAGGTGTGTTTGTGTCATTGGATGATCAATTAGGTCATTTTCGCCCTCCCGAGGCTTATTCTCGACCAATTAAGGTTTTTAACCAATCTTGTGCATCCAATAGGTTCATTTGTGTCATTGGATTAACATTTAGGTCATTTTCTCCTCCCTAGTCGTATTCTTGTCCAATTAGGGTATTTAACCAATCTTGTGCATCCAATAGGTGTGTTTGTGTCATTGGATGATCAATTAGGTCATTATCGTCCTCCCTAGGCGTATTCTTGTCCAATTAGGGTTTTTAACCAATCTTGTGCATCCAATAGGTGTGTTTGTGTCATTGGATGATCAATTAGGTCATTTTCGTCCTCCCTAGGCTTATTCTTGTCCAATTAGGGTTTTTAACCAATCTTGTGCATCCAATAGGTGTGTTTGTGTCATTGGATGATCAATTTAGGTCATTTTAGTTCTCCCTAGGCAAATTCTTGTCCAATTAGGGTTTTTAACCATTCTTGTGCATCCAATAGGTGTGTTTGTGTCATTGGATGATCAATTAGGTCATTTTCGTCCTCCCTAGGCTTATTCTTGTCCAATTAGGGTTTTTAACCAATCTTGTGCATCCAATAGGTGTGTTTGTGTCATTGGATGATCAATTAGGTCATTTTCGTCCTCCCTAGGCTTATTCTTGTCCAATTAGGGTTTTTAACCAATCTTGTGCATCCAATAGGTGTGTTTGTGTCATTGGATGATCAATTAGGTCATTTTCGCCCTCCCGAGGCTTATTCTCGTCCTATTAGGGTTTTTAACCAATCTTGTGCATCCAATAGGTTCATTTGTGTGATTGGATTAACATTTAGGTCATTTTCGTCCTCCCTAGTCATATTCTTGTCCAATTAGGGTTTTTAACCAATCTTGTGCATCCAATAGGTGTGTTTGTGTCATTCGATGATCAATTAGGTCATTTTCGTCCTCCCTAGGCTTATTCTTGTCCAATTAGGGTTTTTAATAAATCTTGTGCATCCAATAAGTTCATTTGTGTCATTGGATTAACATTTAGGTCATTTTCGTCCTCCTGAGGCCTATTCTCGTCCAATTAGGGTTTTTAACCAATCTTGTACATCCAATAAGTTCATTTGTGTCATTGGATTAACATCTAGGTCATTTTCGTCCTCCCTAGGCATATTCTTGTCCAATTAGGGTTTTTAACCAATCTTGTTCATCCAATAGGTGTGCTTGTGTCATTGGATGATCAATTAGCTCATTTTCTTCATCCCTAGGCTTATTCTTGTCCAATTAGGGTTTTTAACCAATCTTGTGCATCCAATAAGTTCATTTGTGTCATTGAATTAACATTTAGGTCATTTTTGTCCTCCCTAGGCATATTCTTGTCCAATTAGGGTTTTTAACCAATCTTGTGCATCCAATAGGTGTGTTTGTGTCATTCGATGATCAATTAGGTCATTTTCATCCTCCCTAGGCTTATTCTTGTCCAATTAGGGTTTTTAACCAATCTTGTGCATCCAATAAGTTCATTTGTGTCATTGGATTAACATTTAGGTCATTTTCGTCATTCCGAGGCCTATTCTCTACCAATTAGGGTTTTTAACCAATCTTGTGCATCCAATAAGTTCATTTGTGTTATTGGATTAACATTTAGGTCATTTTCGTCCTCCCTAGGCATATTGTTGTCCAATTAGGGTTTTTAATCAATCTTGTGCATCCAATAGGTGTGTTTGTGTCATTGGATGATCAATTAGGTCTTTTTCGTCATCCCTAGGCTTATTCTTGTCCAATTAAGGTTTTTAACCAATCTTGTGCATCCAATAGGTGTGTTTGTGTCATTGGATGATCAATTAGGTCATTTTCGCCCTCCCGAGGCTTATTCTCGACCTATTAGGGTTTTTAACCAATCTTGTGCATCCAATAGGTTCATTTGTGTGATTGGATTAACATTTAGGTCATTTTCGTCCTCCCTAGTGATATTCTTGTCCAATTAGGGTTTTTAACCAATCTTGTGCATCCAATAGGTGTGTTTGTGTCATTGGATGATCAATTAGGTCATTATCGTCCTCCCTAGGCGTATTCTTGTCCAATTAGGGTTTTAACCAATCTTGTGCATCCAATAAGTTCATTTGTGTCATTGGATTAACATTTAGGTCATTTTCGTCCTCCTGAGGCCTATTCTCGTCCAATTAGGGTTTTTAACCAATTTTGTGCATCCAATAAGTTCATTTGTGTCATTGGATTAACATTTAGGTCATTTTCGTCCTCCCTAGGCATATTCTTGTCCAATTAGGGTTTTTAACCAATCTTGTGCATCCAATAGGTGTGTTTGTGTCATTGGATGATCAATTAGGTCATTATTGTCCTCCCTAGGCCTATTCTCGTCCAATTAGGGTTTTTAACCAATCTTGTACATCCAATAAGTTCATTTGTGTCATTGGATTAACATCTAGGTCATTTTCGTCCTCCCTAGGCATATTCTTGTCCAATTAGGGTTTTTAACCAATCTTGTTCATCCAATAGGTGTGCTTGTGTCATTGGATGATCAATTAGCTCATTTTCTTCATCCCTAGGCTTATTCTTGTCCAATTAGGGTTTTTAACCAATCTTGTGCATCCAATAAGTTCATTTGTGTCATTGAATTAACATTTAGGTCATTTTCGTCCTCCCTAGGCATATTCTTGTCCAATTAGGGTTTTTAACCAATCTTGTGCATCCAATAGGTGTGTTTGTGTCATTCGATGATCAATTAGGTCATTTTCATCCTCCCTAGGCTTATTCTTGTCCAATTAGGGTTTTTAACCAATCTTGTGCATCCAATAAGTTCATTTGTGTCATTGGATTAACATTTAGGTCATTTTCGTCATTCTGAGGCCTATTCTCTACCAATTAGGGTTTTTAACCAATCTTGTGCATCCAATAAGTTCATTTGTGTTATTGGATTAACATTTAGGTCATTTTCGTCCTCCCTAGGCATATTGTTGTCCAATTAGGGTTTTTAATCAATCTTGTGCATCCAATAGGTGTGTTTGTGTCATTGGATGATCAATTAGGTCTTTTTCGTCATCCCTAGGCTTATTCTTGTCCAATTAAGGTTTTTAACCAATCTTGTGCATCCAATAGGTGTGTTTGTGTCATTGGATGATCAATTAGGTCATTTTCGCCCTCCCGAGGCTTATTCTCGACCTATTAGGGTTTTTAACCAATCTTGTGCATCCAATAGGTTCATTTGTGTGATTGGATTAACATTTAGGTCATTTTCGTCCTCCCTAGTGATATTCTTGTCCAATTAGGGTTTTTAACCAATCTTGTGCATCCAATAGGTGTGTTTGTGTCATTGGATGATCAATTAGGTCATTATTGTCCTCCCTAGGCTTATTCTTGTCCAATTAGGGTTTTTAACCAATCTTGTGCATCCAATAGGTGTGTTTGTGTCATTGGATGATCAATTAGGTCATTTTCGCCCTCCCGAGGCTTATTCTCGACCTATTAGGGTTTTTAACCAATCTTGTGCATCCAATAGGTTCATTTGTGTGATTGGATTAACATTTAGGTCATTTTCGTCCTCCCTAGGCATATTCTTGTCCAATTAGGGTTTTTAACCAATCTTGTGCATCCAATAGGTGTGTTTGTGTCATTCGATGATCAATTAGGTCATTTTCGTCCCCCCTAGGCTTATTCTTGTCCAATTAGGGTTTTTAACCAATCTTGTGCATCCAATAAGTTCATTTGTGTCATTGGATTAACATTTAGGTCATTTTCGTCCTCCCTAGGCATATTCTTGTCCAATTAAGGTTTTTAACCAATCTTGTGCATCCCATAGGTGTGTTTGTGGCAATGGATGATCAATTAGGTCATTTTCGTCCTCCCTAGGCTTATTCTTGTCCAATTAGGGTTTTTAACCAATCTTGTGCATCCAATAGGTGTGTTTGTGTCATTGGATGATCAATTAGGTCATTTTCGTCCTCCCTAGGCTTATTCTTGTCCAATTAGGGTTTTTAACCAATCTTGTGCATCCAATAGGTGTGTTTGTGTCATTGGATGATCAATTATGTCATTTTCGTCCTCCCTAGTCTTATTCTTGTCCAATTAGGGTTTTTAACCATTCTTGTGCATCCAATAGGTGTGTTTGTGTCTTTGGATGATCAATTAGGTCATTTTCGCCCTCCGTAGGCCTATTCTTGTCCAATTAGGGTTTTTAACCAATCTTGTGCATCCGATAAGTTTGTTTGTGTCATTGAATTAATATTTAGGTCATTTTTGTCCTCCCTAGGCATATTCTTGTCCAATTAGGGTTTTTAACCAATCTTGTGCATCCAATAGGTGTGTTTGTGTCATTGGATGATCAATTAGGTCGTTTTCGCCCTCCCTAGGCTTATTCTTGTCCAATTAGGGTTTTTAACCAATCTTGTGCATCCAATAAGTTCATTTGTGTCATTGGATTAACATTTAGGTCATTTTCGTCCTCCCTAGGCATATTCTTGTCCAATTAGGGTTTTTAACCAATCTTGTGCATCCAATAGGTGTGTTTGTGTCATTGGATGATCAAGTAGGTCATTTTCGTGCTCCCTAGGCTTATTCTTGTCCAATTAGGGTTTTTAACCAATCTTGTGCATCCAATAACTTTGTTTGTGTCATTGAATTAATATTTAGGTCATTTTCGTCCTCCCTAGGCTTATTCTTGTCCAATTAGGGTTTTTAACCAATCTTGTGCATCTAATAGGTGTGTTTGTGTCATTGGATGATCAATTAGGTCATTTTCGTCGTCCCTAGGCTTATTCTTGTCCAATAAGGGTTTTTAACCAATCTTGTGCATCCGATAAGTTTGTTTGTGTCATTGAATTAATATTTAGGTCATTTTCGTCCTCCCTAGGCATATTCTTGTCCAATTAGGGTTTTTAACCAATCTTGTGCATCCAATAGGTGTGTTTGTGTCATTGGATGATCAATTAGGTCATTTTCGTCCTCCCTAGGCTTATTCTTGTCCAATTAGGGTTTTTAACCAATCTTGTGCATCCAATAGGTGTGTTTGTGTCATTGGATGATCAATTAGGTCCTTTTCGTCCTCCCTAGGCATATTCTTGTCCAATTAGGGTTTTTAACCAATCTTGTCCATCCAATAAGTTGAGTTGTGTCATTGGATTAACATTTAGGTCATTTACGTCCTCCCTAGGCTTATTCTTGTCCAATTAGGTTTTTTAACCAATCTTGTGCATCCAATAAGTTCATTTGTGTCATTGGATTAACATTTAGGTCATTTTCGTCCTGCCTAGGCATATTCTTGTCCACTTAGGGTTTTTAACCAATCTTGTGCATCCAATAGGTGTGTTTGTGTCATTGGATGATCAATTAGGTTATTTTCGTCCTCCCTAGGCTTATTCTTGTCCAATTAGGGTTTCTAACCAATCTTGTGCATCCAATAAGTTGAGTTGTGTCATTGGATTAACATTTAGGTCATTTTCGTCCTCCCTAGGCTTATTCTTGTCCAATTAGGGTTTTTACCAATCTTGTGCATCCAATAAGTTCATTTGTGTCATTGGATTAACATTTAGGTCATTTTCGTCCTCCCTAGGCATATTCTTGTCCAATTAGAGTTTTAGACCAATCTTGTGCATCCAATAGGTGTGTTTGTGTCATTGGATGATCAATTAGGTTATTTTCGTCCTCCCTAGGCTTATTCTTGTCCAATTAGGGTTTTTAACTACTCTTGTGCATCCAATAAGTTCATTTGTGTCATTGGATGATCAATTAGGTCATTTTCGTCATCCCTAGGCTTATTCTTGTGCAATTAGGGTTTTTAACCAATCTTGTGCATCCAATAGGTGTGTTTGTGTCATTGTATGATCAATTAGGTCATTTTCGTCCTCCTTAGGCTTATTCTTGTCCAATTAGAGTTTTTAACCAATCTTGTGCATCCAATAAGTTGAGTTGTGTCATTGGATTAACATTTAGGTCATTTTCGTCCTCCCTAGGCTTATTCTTGTCCAATTAGGGTTTTTAACCAATCTTGTGCATCCAATAGGTGTGTTTGTGTCATTGGATGATCAATTAGGTCATTTTCGTCCTCCCTAGGCTTATTCTTGTCCAATTAGGGTTTTTAACCAATCTTGTGCATCCAATAGGTGTGTTTGTGTCATTGGATGATCAATTAGGTCCTTTTCGTCCTCCCTAGGCATATTCTTGTCCAATTAGGGTTTTTAACCAATCTTGTGTATCCAATAAGTTGAGTTGGTCATTGGATTAACATTTAGGTCATTTTCGTCCTCCCTAGGCTTATTCTTGTCCAATTAGGGTTTTTAACCAATCTTGTGCATCCAATAAGTTCATTTGTGTCATTGGATTAACATTTAGGTCATTTTCATCCTGCCTAGGCATATTCTTGTCCAATTAGGGTTTTTAACCAATCTTGTGCATCCAATAGGTGTGTTTGTGTCATTGGATGATCAATTAGGTTATTTTCGTCCTCCCTAGGCTTATTCTTGTCCAATTAGGGTTTCTAACCAATCTTGTGCATCCAATAGGTGTGTTTGTGTCATTGGATGATCAATTAGGTCATTTTCGTCCTCCCTAGGCCTATTCTTGTCCAATAAGGGTTTTTAACCAATCTTGTGCATCCAATAAGTTCATTTGTGTCATTGGATGATCAATTTGGTCATTTTCGTCCTCCCTAGGCAAATTCTTGTCCAATTAGGGTTTTTAACCTATCTTGTGCATCCAATAAGTTCATTTGTGTCATTGGATTAGCATTTAGGTCATTTTCGTCCTCCCTAGGCATATTCTTGTCCAATTAGGGTTTTTAACCAATCTTGTGCATCCAATAGGTGTGTTTGTGTCATTGGATGATCAATTAGGTCATTTTCGTCCTCCCTAGGCTTATTCTTGTCCAATTAGGGTTTTTAAACAATCTTGTACATCTAATAAGTTCATTTGTGTCATTGGATTAACATTTAGGTCATTTTCGTCCTCCCTAGGCATATTCTTGTCCAATTAGGGTTTTTAACCAATCTTGTGCATCCAATAGGTGTGTTTGTGTCATTGGATGATCAATTAGATCATTTTGATCCACCCTAGGTTTATTCTTCTCCAATTAGGGTTTTTAACCAATCTTGTGCATCCAATAAGTTCATTTGTGTCATTGGATTAACATTTAGGTCATTTTCGTCCTCCCTAGTCATATTCTTGTCCAATTAGGGTATTTAACCAATCTTGTGCATCCAATAGGTGTGTTTGTGTCATTGGATGATCAATTAGGTCATTATCGTCCTCCCTAGGCGTATTCTTGTCCAATTAGGGTTTTTAACCAATCTTGTGCATCCAATAGGTGTGTTTGTGTCATTGGATGATCAATTAGGTCATTTTCGTCCTCCCTAGGCTTATTCTTGTTCAATTAGGGTTTTTAACCAATCTTGTGCATCCAATAGGTTTGTTTGTTTCATTGGATGATAAATTAGGTCATTTTCGTCCTCCCTAGGCTTATTCTTGTCCAATTAGGGTTTTTAACCAATCTTGTGCATCCAATAGGTGTGTTTGTGTCATTGGATGATCAATTAGATCATTTTGATCCAACCTAGGCTTATTCTCGTCCAATTAGGGTTTTTAACCAATCTTGTGGATCCAATAAGTTCATTTGTGTCATTGGATTAACATCTAGGTCATTTTCGTCCTCCCTAGGCATATTCTTGTCCAATTAGGGTTTTTAATCAATCTTGTGCATCCAAAAGGTGTGTTTGTGTCATTGGATGATCAATTAGGTCATTTTCGTCCTCCCTAGGCTTATTCTTGTCCAATTAGGGTTTTTAACCAATCTTGTGCATCCAATAGGTGTGTTTGTGTCATTGGATGATCAATTAGGTCATTTTCGCCCTCCCGAGGCTTATTCTCGACCAATTAAGGTTTTTAACCAATCTTGTGCATCCAATAGGTTCATTTGTGTCATTGGATTAACATTTAGGTCATTTTCTCCTCCCTAGTCGTATTCTTGTCCAATTAGGGTATTTAACCAATCTTGTGCATCCAATAGGTGTGTTTGTGTCATTGGATGATCAATTAGGTCATTATCGTCCTCCCTAGGCGTATTCTTGTCCAATTAGGGTTTTTAACCAATCTTGTGCATCCAATAGGTGTGTTTGTGTCATTGGATGATCAATTAGGTCATTTTCGTCCTCCCTAGGCTTATTCTTGTCCAATTAGGGTTTTTAACCAATCTTGTGCATCCAATAGGTGTGTTTGTGTCATTGGATGATCAATTTAGGTCATTTTAGTTCTCCCTAGGCAAATTCTTGTCCAATTAGGGTTTTTAACCATTCTTGTGCATCCAATAGGTGTGTTTGTGTCATTGGATGATCAATTAGGTCATTTTCGTCCTCCCTAGGCTTATTCTTGTCCAATTAGGGTTTTTAACCAATCTTGTGCATCCAATAGGTGTGTTTGTGTCATTGGATGATCAATTAGGTCATTTTCGTCCTCCCTAGGCTTATTCTTGTCCAATTAGGGTTTTTAACCAATCTTGTGCATCCAATAGGTGTGTTTGTGTCATTGGATGATCAATTAGGTCATTTTTCGTCCTCCCTAAGCTTATTCTTGTCCAATTAGGGTTTTTAACCAATCTTATGCATCCAATAGGTGTGTTTGTGTCATTGGATGATCAATTAGGTCATTTTCGTCCTCCCTAGGCTTATTCTTGTCCAATTAGGGTTTTTAACCAATCTTGTGCATCCAATAGGTGTGTTTGTGTCATTGGATGATCAATTAGGTCATTTTCGTCCTCCCTAGGCTTATTCTTGTCCAATTAGGGTTTTTAACCAATCTTGTGCATCCAATAGGTGTGTTTGTGTCATTGGATGATCAATTATGTCATTTTCGTCCTCCCTAGGCATATTCTTTTCCAATTAGGGTTTTTAACCAATCTTGTGCATCCAATAGGTGTGTTTGTGTCATTGGATGATCAATTAGGTCATTTTCGTCCTCCCTAGGAATATTCTTTTCCAATTAGGGTTTTTTACCAATCTTGTGCATCCAATAGGTGTTTTTGTGTCACTGGATGATCAATTTAGGTCATTTTAGTTATCCTTCGGCATATTCTTGTCCAATTAGAGTTTTTAACCAATCTTGTGCATCCAATAGGTGTGTTTGTGTCATTGGATGATCAATTAGGTCATTTTCGTCCTCCCTAGGCTTATTCTTGTCCAATTAGGGTTTTTAACCAATCTTGGGCATCCAATAGGTGTGTTTGTGTCATTGGATGATCAATTAGGTCATTTTCTTCCTCCCTAGGCTTATTCTTGTCCAATTAGGGTTTCTAACCAATCTTGTGCATCCAATAGGTGTGTTTGTGTCATTGGATGATCAATTATGTCGTTTTGATCCTCCCTAGGCTTATTCTTGTCCTATTAGGGTTTTTAACCAAACTTGTGCATCCAATAAGTTCATTTGTGTCATTGGATTAACATTTAGGTCATTTTCGTCCTCCCTAGGCATATTCTTGTCTAATTAGGGTTTTTAACCAATCTTGTGCATCCAATAGGTGTGTTTGTGTCAATGGATGATCAATTAGGTCATTTTGATCCTCCCTATGCTTATTCTTGTCCAATTAGGGTTTTTAACCAATCTTGTGCATCCAATAAGTTCATTTGTGTCATTGGATTAACATTTAGGTCATTTTCGTCCTCCCTAGGCATATTCTTGTCCAATTAGGGTTTTTAAGCAATCTTGTGCATCCAATAGGTGTGTTTGTGTCATTGGATGATCAATTAGGTCATTTTCGTCCTCCCTAGGCTTATTCTTGTCCAATTAGGGTTTTTAACCAATCTTGTGCATCCAATAGGTGTGTTTGTGTCATTGGATGATCAATTAGGTCATTTTCGCCCTCCCGAGGCTTATTCTCGACCAATTAAGATTTTTAACCAATCTTGTGCATCCAATAGGTTCATTTGTGTCATTGGATTAACATTTAGGTCATTTTCGTCCTCCCTAGTCATATTCTTGTCCAATTAGGGTATTTAACCAATCTTGTGCATCCAATAGGTGTGTTTGTGTCATTGGATGATCAATTAGGTCATTTTCGTCCTCCCTAGGCTTATTCTTGTTCAATTAGGGTTTTTAACCAATCTTGTGCATCCAATAGGTTTGTTTGTGTCATTGGATGATAAATTAGGTCATTTTCGTCCTCCCTAGGCTTATTCTTGTCCAATTAGGGTTTTTAACCAATCTTGTGCATCCAATAGGTGTGTTTGTGTCATTGGATGATCAATTAGATCATTTTGATCCAACCTAGGCTTATTCTTGTCCAATTAGGGTTTTTGACCAATCTTGTGCATCCAATAAGTTCATTTGTGTCATTGAATTAACATTTAGGTCATTTTCGTCCTCCCTAGACATATTCTTGTCCAGTTATGGTTTTTAACCAATCTTGTGCATCCAATAGGTGTGTTTGTGTCATTGGATGATCATTTAGGTCATTATCGTCCTCCCTAGGCGTATTCTTGTCCAATTAGGGTTTTTAACCAATCTTGTGCATCCAATAGGTGTGTTTGTGTCATTGGATGATAAATTAGGTCATTTTCGTCCTCCCTAGGCTTATTCTTGTCCAATTAGGGTTTTTAACCAATATTGTGCATCCAATAGGTGTGTTTGTGTCATTGGATGATCAATTAGGTCATTTTCGCCCTCCCGAGGCTTATTCTCGACCTATTAGGGTTTTTAACCAATCTTGTGCATCCAATAGGTTCATTTGTGTGATTGGATTAACATTTAGGTCATTTTCGTCCTCGCTAGTCGTATTCTTGTCCAATTAGGGTTTTTAACCAATCTTGTGCATCCAATAGGTGTGTTTATGTCATTGGATGATCATTTAGGTCATTATCGTCCTCCCTAGGCGTATTCTTGTCCAATTAGGGTTTTTAACCAATCTTGTGCATCCAATAGGTGTGTTTGTGTCATTGAATGATCAATTAGGTCATTTTCGTCTTCCCTAGGCTTATTCTTGTTCAATTAGGGGTTTTAACCAATCTTGTGCATCCAATAGGTTTGTTAGTGTCATTGGATGATCAATAAGGTCATTTTCGTCCTCCCTAGGCTTATTCTTGTCCAATTAGGGTTTTTAACCAATCTTGTGCATCCAATAGGTGTGTTTGTGTCATTGGATGATCAATTAGATCATTTTGATCCACCCTAGGTTTATTCTTCTCCAATTAGGGTTTTTAACCAATCTTGTGCATCCAATAAGTTCATTTGTGTCATTGGATTAACATTTAGGTCATTTTCGTCCTCCCTAGGCATATTCTTGTCCAATTAGGGTTTTTAACCAATCTTGTGCATCCAATAGGTGTGTTTGTGTGATTGGATGATCAGTTAGGTCATTTTGATCCTCCCTAGGCTTATTCTTGTCCAATTAGGGTTTTTAACCAATCTTGTGCATCCAATAAGTTCATTTGTGTCATTGGATTAACATTTAGGTCATTTTCGTCCTCCGTAGGCATATTCTTGTCCAATTAAGGTTTTTAACCAATCTTGAGCATCCAATAGGTGTGTTTATGTCATTGGATGATCAATTAGGTCATTTTCGTCCTCTCTAGGCTTATTCTTGTCCAATTAGGGTTTTTAACCAATCTTGTGCATCCAATAGGTGTGTTTGTGTCATTGGATGATCAATTAGGTCATTTTCGTCCTACCGAAGCTTATTCTCGACCAATTAGGGTTTTTAACCAATCTTGTGGATCCAATAGGTTCATTTGTGTCATTGGATTAACATTTAGGTCATTTTCGTCCTCCCTAGTCATATTCATATCCAATTATGGTTTTTAACCAATCTTGTGCATCCAATAGGTGTGTTTGTGTCATTGGATGATCAATTAGGTCATTTTCGTCCTCCCTAGGCTTATTCTTGTTCAATTAGGGTTTTTAACCAATCTTGTGCATCCAATAGGTTTGTTTGTGTCATTGGATGATAAATTAGGTCATTTACGTCCTCGCTAGGCTTATTCTTGTCCAATTAGGGTTTTTAACCAATCTTGTGCATCCAATAGGTGTGTTTGTGTCATTGGATGATCAATTTGATCATTTTGATCCACCCTAGGCTTATTCTTGTCCAATTAGGGATTTTGACCAATCTTGTGCATCCAATAAGTTCATTTGTGTTATTGAATTAACATTTAGGTCATTTTCGTCCTACCTAGACATATTCTTGTCCAATTAGGGTTTTTAACCAATCTTGTGCATCCAATAGGTGTGTTTGTGTCATTGGATGATCAATTAGGTCATTTTCGTCCTCCCTAGGCTTATTCTTGTTCAATTAGGGTTTTTAACCAATCTTGTGCATCCAATAGGTTTGTTTGTGTCATTGGATGATAAATTAGGTCATTTTCGTCCTCCCTAGGCTTATTCTTGTCCAATTAGGGTTTTTAACCAATCTTGGGCATCCAATAGGTGTGTTTGTGTCATTGGATGATCTATTAGATCATTTTGATCCACCCTAGGCTTATTCTTGTCCAATTAGGGTTTTTGACAAATCTTGTGCATCCAATAAGTTCATTTGTGTCATTGAATTAACATTTAGGTCATTTTCGTCCTCCCTAGACATATTCTTGTCCAGTTAGGGTTTTTAACCAATCTTGTGCATCCAATAGGTGTGTTTGTGTCATTGGATGATCAATTAGGTCATTTTCGTCCTCCCTAGGCTTATTCTTGTCCAATTAGGGTTTTTAACCAATCTTGTGCATCCAATAGGTGTGTTTGTGTCATTGGATGATCAATTAGGTCATTTTCGTCCTCCCTAGGCTTATTCTTGTCCAATTATTGTTTTTAACCGATCTTGTGCATGCAATAGGTGTGTTTGTGTCATTGGATGATCAATTAGGTGATTTTCGTCCTCCCTAGGCATATTCTTGTCCAATTAGGGTTTTTAACCAATCTTGTGCATCCAACAGGTGTGTTTGTGTCATTGGATGATCAATTAGGTCATTTTCGTCCTCCCTAGGCTTATTCTTATCCAATTAGGGTTTTTAACCAATCTTGTGCTTCCAATAAGTTGAGTTGTGGCATTGGATGATCAATTAGGTCATTTTCGTCCTCCCTAGGCTTATTCTTGTCCAATTAGGGTTTTTAACCAATCTTGTGCTTCCAATAAGTTGAGTTGTGTCATTGGATTAACATTTAGGTCATTTTCGTCCTCCCTAGGCTTATTCTTGTCCAATTAGGGTTTTTAACCAATCTTGTGCATCCAATACGTTCATTTGTGTCATTGGATTAACATTTAGGTCATTTTCGTCCTCCGTAGGCATATTCTTGTCCAATTAGGGTTTTTAGCCAATCTTGTGCATCCAATAGGTGTGTTTGTGTCATTGGATGATCAATTAGGTCATTTTCGTCCTCCCTAGGCATATTCTTGTCCAATTAGGGTTTTTAACCAATCTTGTGCATCCAATAGGTGTGTTTGTGTCATTGGATGATCAATTAGGTCATTTTCGTCCTCCCTAGGCATATTCTTGTCCAATTAGGGTTTTTAACCGATCTTGTGCATCCAATAGGTGTGTTTGTGTCATTGGATGATCAATTAGGTCATTTTAGTCCTCCCTATGCTTATTTCTTATCCAATTAGGGTTTTTAACCAATCTTGTGCTTCCAATAAGTTGAGTTGTGTCATTGGATTAACATTTAGGTCATTTTCGTCCTCCCTAGGCTTATTCTTGTCCAATTAGGGTTTTTAACCAATCTTGTGCATCCAATAGGTGTGTTTGTGTCATTGGATGATCAATTAGGTCGTTTTCTTCCTCCCTAGGCTTATTCTTGTCCAATTAGGGTTTTTAACCAATCTTGTGCATCCAATAGGTGTGTTTGTGTCACTGGATGATCAATTAGGTCGTTTTCGTCCTCCCTAGGCTTATTCTTGTCCAATTAGGGTTTTTAACCAATCTTGTGCATCCAATAGGTGTGTTTGTGTCATTGGATGATCAATTAGGTCATTTTCGTCCTCTCTAGGCTTATTCTTGTCCAATTAGGGTTTTTAACCAATCTTGTGCATCCAATAAGTGTGTTTGTGTCATTGGATGATCAATTAGGTCATTTTCGTCCTCCCTAGGCTTATTCTTGTCCAATTAGGGTTTTTAATCAATCTTGTGCATCCAATAAGTTCATTTGTGTCATTGGATTAACATTTAGGTCATTTTCGTCCTCCCTAGGCTTATTCTTGTCCAATTAGGGTTTTTAACCAATCTTGTGCATCCAATAGGTGTGTTTGTGTCATTGGATGATCAATTAGGTCATTTTCGTCCTCACAAGGCATATTCTTGTCCAATTAGGGTTTTTAACCAATCTTGTGCATCCAATAGATGTGTTTGTGTCATTAGATGATCAATTAGGTTATTTTCGTCCTCCCTAGGCTTATTCTTGTCCAATTAGGGTTTTTAACCAATCTTGTGCATCCAATAGGTGTGTTTGTGTCATTGGATGATCAATTAGGTCATTTTCGTCCTCCCTAGGCTTAGTCTTGTCCAATTAGGATTTTTAACCAATCTTGTGCATCCAATACATTTGATAATCAATTAGGTCATTTTCGTCCTCCCTAGGCATATTCTTGTCCAATTAGGGTTTTTAACCAATCTTGTGCATCCAATAGGTGTGTTTGTGTCATTGGATGATCAATTAGGTCATTTTCGTCCTCCCTAGGCATATTCTTGTCCAATTAGGGTTTTTAACCAATCTTGTGCATCCAATAGGTGTGTTTGTGTCATTGGATGATCAATTAGGTCATTTTCGTCCTCCCTAGGCTTATTCTTGTCCAATTAGGGTTTTTAACCAATCTTGTGCATCCAATACGTTCATTTGTGTCATTGGATTAACATTTTGGTCATTTTCGTCCTCCCTAGGCATATTCTTGCTCATTTAGAGTTTTAGACCAATCTTGTGCATCCAATAGGTGTGTTTGTGTCATTGGATGATCAATTAGGTAATTTTCGTCCTCCCAAAGCTTAT
This sequence comes from Cicer pinnatifidum, assembly GCA_037974775.1. NCBI lineage: Eukaryota > Viridiplantae > Streptophyta > Magnoliopsida > Fabales > Fabaceae > Cicer > Cicer pinnatifidum. The sequence goes on along the minus strand of JBBPBR010001889.1, from coordinate 885,070 downwards.
TCTTGTCCAATTAGGGTTTTTAACTAATCTTGTGCATCCAATAAGTTCATTTGTGTCATTGGATGATCAATTAGGTCATTTTCGTCCTCCCTAGGCATATTCTTGTCCAATTAGGGTTTTTAACCAATCTTGTGCATCCAATAGGTGTGTTTGTGTCATTGGATGATCAATTAGGTCATTTTCGTCCTCCCTAGGCTTATTCTTGTCCAATTAGGGTTTTTAACCAATCTTGTGCATCCAATAGGTGTGTTTGTGTCATTGGATGATCAATTAGGTCATTTTCGTCCTCCATAGACATATTCTTGTCCAATTAGGGTTTTTAACCAATCTTGTGCATCCAATAAGTTCATTTGTGTCATTGGATTAACATTTAGGTCATTTTCGTCCTCCCTAGGCATATTCTTGTCCAATTAGGGTTTTTAACCAATCTTGTGCATCCAATAGGTGTGTTTGTGTCATTGAATATTCAATTAGGTCAATTTGATCCTCCCTAGGCTTATTCTTGTCCAATTAGGGTTTTTAACCAATCTTGTGCATCCAATAAGTTCATTTGTGTCATTGGATTAACATTTAGGTCATTTTCGTCCTCCTTAGGCATATTCTTGTTCAATTAGGGTTTTTAACCAATCTTGTGCATCCAATAGGTTTGTTTTTGTCATTGGATGATCAATTAGGTCATTTTCGTCCTCCCTAGGCTTATTCTTGTCCAATTAGGGTTTTTAACCAATCTTGTGCATCCAATAAGTTCATTTGTGTCATTGGATTAACATTTAGGTCATTTTCGTCCTCCTGAGGCCTATTCTCGTCCAATTAGGGTTTTTAACCAATCTTGTACATCCAATAAGTTCATTTGTGTCATTGGATTAACATCTAGGTCATTTTCGTCCTCCCTAGGCATATTCTTGTCCAATTAGGGTTTTTAACCAATCTTGTTCATCCAATAGGTGTGCTTGTGTCATTGGATGATCAATTAGCTCATTTTCTTCATCCCTAGGCTTATTCTTGTCCAATTAGGGTTTTTAACCAATCTTGTGCATCCAATAAGTTCATTTGTGTCATTGAATTAACATTTAGGTCATTTTCGTCCTCCCTAAGCATATTCTTGTCCAATTAGGGTTTTTAACCAATCTTGTGCATCCAATAGGTGTGTTTGTGTCATTCGATGATCAATTAGGTCATTTTCATCCTCCCTAGGCTTATTCTTGTCCAATTAGGGTTTTTAACCAATCTTGTGCATCCAATAAGTTCATTTGTGTCATTGGATTAACATTTAGGTCATTTTCGTCATTCCGAGGCCTATTCTCTACCAATTAGGGTTTTTAACCAATCTTGTGCATCCAATAAGTTCATTTGTGTTATTGGATTAACAATTAGGTCATTTTCGTCCTCCCTAGGCATATTGTTGTCCAATTAGGGTTTTTAATCAATCTTGTGCATCCAATAGGTGTGTTTGTGTCATTGGATGATCAATTAGGTCTTTTTCGTCATCCCTAGGCTTATTCTTGTCCAATTAAGGTTTTTAACCAATCTTGTGCATCCAATAGGTGTGTTTGTGTCATTGGATGATCAATTAGGTCATTTTCGCCCTCCCGAGGCTTATTCTCGACCTATTAGGGTTTTTAACCAATCTTGTGCATCCAATAGGTTCATTTGTGTGATTGGATTAACATTTAGGTCATTTTCGTCCTCCATAGTCATATTCTTGTCCAATTAGGGTTTTTAACCAATCTTGTGCATCCAATAGGTGTGTTTGTGTCATTGGATGATCAATTAGGTCATTTTCGCCCTCCCGAGGCTTATTCTCGACCAATTAAGGTTTTTAACCAATCTTGTGCATCCAATAGGTTTGTTTGTGTCATTGGATGATAAATTAGGTCATTTTCGTCCTCCCTAGGCTTATTCTTGTCCAAGTAGGGTTTTTAACCAATATTGTGCATCCAATAGGTGTGTTTGTGTCATTGGATGATCAATTAGGTCATTTTCGCCCTCCCGAGGCTTATTCTCGACCTATTAGGGTTTTTAACCAATCTTGTGCATCCAATAGGTTCATTTGTGTGATTGGATTAACATTTAGGTCATTTTCGTCCTCCATAGTCATATTCTTGTCCAATTAGGGTTTTTAACCAATCTTGTGCATCCAATAGGTGTGTTTGTGTCATTGGATGATCAATTAGGTCATTATCGTCCTCCCTAGGCGTATTCTTGTCCAATTAGGGTTTTTAACCAATCTTGTGCATACAATAGGTGTGTTTGTGTCATTGGATGATCAATTAGGTCATTTTCGTCCTCGCTAGGCTTATTCTTGTTCAATTAGGGTTTTTAACCAATCTTGTGCATCCAATAGGTTTGTTTGTGTCATTGGATGATAAATTAGGTCATTTTCGTCCTCCCTAGGCTTATTCTTGTCCAATTAGGGTTTTTAACCAATCTTGTGCATCCAATAGGTGTGTTTGTGTCATTGGATGATCAATTAGATCATTTTGATCCACCCTAGGCATATTCTTGTCCAATTAGGGTTTTTAACCAATCTTGTGCATCCAATAGGTGTGTTTGTGTCATTGGATGATCAATTAGGTCATTTTGATCCTCCCTAGGCTTATTCTTGTCCAATTAGGGTTTTTAACCAATCTTGTGCATCCAATAAGTTCATTTGTGTCATTGGATTAACATTTAGGTCATTTTCGTCCTCCCTATGAATATTCTTGTCCAATTAGGGTTTTGAACCAATCTTGTGCATCCAATAGGTGGGTTTGTGTCATTGGATGATCAATTAAGTCATTTTCGTCCTCCCTAGGCTTATTCTTGTCCAATTAGGGTTTTTAACCAATCTTGTGCATCCAATAGGTGTGTTTGTGTCATTGGATGATCAATTAGGTCATTTTCGTCCTCCCTAGGCTTATTCTTGTCCAATTAGGGTTTTTAACCAATCTTGTGCATCCAATAGGTGTGTTTGTGTCATTGGATGATCAAATAGGTCATATTCGTCCTCCCTAGGCTTATTCTTGTCCAATTAGGATTTTTAACCAATCCTGTGCATCCAATAGGTGTGTTTGTGTCATTGGATGATCAATTAGGTTATTTTCGTCCTCCCTAGGCTTATTCTTGTCCAATTAGGGTTTTTAACTAATCTTGTGCATCCATTAGGTGTGTTTGTGTCATTGGATGATCAATTAAGTCATTTTCGTCCTCCCTAGGCTTATTCTTGTCCAATTAGGGTTTTTAACCAATCTTGTGCATCCAATAGGTGTGTTTGTGTCATTGGATGATCAATTAGGTCATTTTCGGCCTCCCTAGGCTTATTCTTGTCCAATTAGGGTTTTTAAGCTATCTTGTGCATCCAATAGGTGTGTTTGTGTCATTGGATGATCAATTAGGTCATTTTCGTCCTCCCTAGGCTTATTCTTGTCCAATTAGGGTTTTTAACCAATCTTGTGCATCCAATAGGTGTGTTTGTGTCATTGGATGATCAATTAGGTCATTTTCGTCCTCCCTAGGCTTATTCTTGTCCAATTAGGGTTTTTAACCAATCTTGTGCATCCAATAGGTGTGTTTGTGTCATTGGATGATCAATTAGTTCATTTTTGTCCTCCCTAGGCTTATTCTTGTCCAATTAGGGTTTCTAACCAATCTTGTGCATCCAATAGGTGTGTTTGTGTCATTGGATGATCAATTAGGTCATTTTCGTCCTCCCTAGGCTTATTCTTGTCCAATTAGGGTTTTTAACCAATCTTGTGCATCCAATAGGTGTGTTTGTGTCATTGGATGATCAATTAGGTCATTATCGTCCTCCCTAGGCGTATTCTTGTCCACTTAGGGTTTTTAACCACTCTTGTGCATCCAATAGGTGTGTTTGTGTCATTGGATGATCAATTAGGTCATTTTCGTCCTCCCTAGGCTTATTCTTGTTCAATTAGGGTTTTTAACCAATCTTGTGCATCCAATAGGTTTGTTTGTGTCATTGGATGATAAATTAGGTCATTTTCGTCCTCCCTAGGCTTAATCTTGTCCAATTAGGGTTTTTAACCAATCTTGTGCATCCAATAGGTGTGTTTGTGTCATTGGATGATCAATTAGGTCATTTTCGTCCTCCCTAGGCTTATTCTTGTCCAATTAGGGTTTTTAACCAATCTTGTGCATCCAATAGGTGTGTTTGTGTCATTGGATGATCAATTAGGTCATTTTCGTCCTCCCTAGGCTTATTCTTGTCCAATTAGGGTTTTTAACCAATCTTGTGCATCCAATAGGTGTGTTTGTGTCATTGGATGATCAATTTGCTCATTTTCGTCCTCCCTAGGCTTATTCTTGTCCAATTAGGGTTTTTAACCAATCTTGTGCATCCAATAAGTTTGTTTGTGTCATTGAATTAATATTTAGTTCATTTTCGTCCTCCCTAGGCATCATCTTGTCCAATTAGGGTTTTTAACCAATCTTGTGCATCCAATAGGTGTGTTTGTGTCATTGGATGATCAATTAGGTCATTTTCGTCCTCCCTAGGCTTATTCTTGTCCAATTAGGGTTTTTAACCAATCTTGTGCATCCAACAAGTTTGTTTATGTCATTGAATTAATATTTAGGTCATTTTTGTCCTCCCTAAGCATATTCTTGTCCAATTAGGGTTTTTAACCAATCTTGTGCATCCAATAGGTGTGTTTGTGTCATTGGATGATCAATTAGGTCATTTTCGTCCTCCCTAGGCATATTCTTGTCCAATTAGGGTTTTTAACCAATCTTGTGCATCCAATAGGTGTGTTTGTGTCATTGGATGATCAATTAGGTCATTTACGTCATCCCTAGGCATATTCTTGTCCAATTAGGGTTTTTAACCAATCTTGTGCATCTAATAGGTGTGTTTGTGTCATTGGATGATCAATTAGGTCATTTTCGTCCTCCCTAGGCTTATTCTTGTCCAATTAGGGTTTTTAACCGATCTTGTGCATCCAATAGGTGTTTTTGTGTCATTGGATGATCAATTAGGTCATTTTCGTCCTCCCTAGGCATATTCTTGTCCAATTAGGGTTTTTAACCAATCTTGTGCATCCAATAGGTGTGTTTGTGTCATTGGATGATCAATTAGGTCATTTTCGTCCTCCCTAGGCATATTCTTGTCCAATTAGGGTTTTTAACGAATCTTGTGCATCCAGTAGGTGTGTTTGTTTCATTGGATGATCAATTAGGTCATTTTCGTCCTCCCTAGGCATATTCTTGTCCAATTAGGGTTTTTAACCAATCTTGTGCATCCAATAGGTGTGTTTGTGTCATTGGATGATCAATTAGGTCATTTTCGTCCTCCCTAGGCTTATTCTTGTCCAATTAGGGTTTTTAACCAATCTTGTGCATCCAATAGGTGTGTTTGTGTCATTGGATGATCAATTAGGTCATTTTCGTCCTCCCTAGGCCTATTCTTGCCCAATTAGGGTTTTTAACCAATCTTGTGAATCCAATAAGTTTGTTTGTGTCATTGAATTAATATTTAGGTCATTTTCGTCCTCCCTACGCATATTATTGTCCAATTAGGGTTTTTAACCAATCTTCTGCATCCAATAGGTGTGTTTGTGTCATTGGATGATCAATTAGGTCATTTTCGTCCTCCCTAGGCATATTCTTGTCCAATTAGGGTTTTTAACCAATCTTGTGCATCCAATAGGTGTGTTTGTGTCATTGGATGATCAATTAGGTCATTTTCGTCCTCCCTAGGCTTATTCTTGTCCAATTAGGGTTTTTAACCAATCTTGTGCATCCAATAAGTTTGTTTGTGTCATTGAATTAATATTTAGGTCATTTTCGTCCTCCCTAGTTATATTCTTGTCCAATTAGGGTTTTTAACCAATCTTGTGCATCCAATAAGTTCATTTGTGTCATTGGATTAACATTTAGGTCATTTTCGTCCTCCCTAGGCATATTCTTGTCCAATTAGGGTTTTTAACCAATCTTGTGCATCCAATAGGTGCATTTGTGTCATTGGATTAACATTTAGGTCATTTTCGTCCTCCCTAGTCATATTCTTGTCCAATTAGGGTTTTTAACCAATCTTGTGCATCCAATAGGTGTGTTTGTGTCATTGGATGATCAATTAGGTCATTATCGTCCTCCCTAGGCGTATTCTTGTCCAATTAGGGTTTTTAACCAATCTTGTGCATCCAATAGGTGTGTTTGTGTCATTGGATGATCAATTAGGTCATTTTCGTCTTCCCTAGGCTTATTCTTGTTCAATTAGGGGTTTTAACCAATCTTGTGCATCCAATAGGTTTGTTAGTGTCATTGGATGATCAATAAGGTCATTTTCGTCCTCCCTAGGCTTATTCTTGTCCAATTAGGGTTTTTAACCAATCTTGTGCATCCAATAGGTGTGTTTGTGTCATTGGATGATCAATTAGGTCATTTTGATCCTCCCTAGGCTTATTCTTGTCCAATTAGGGTTTTTAACCAATCTTGTGCATCCAATAAGTTCATTTGTGTCATTGGATTAACATTTAGGTCATTTTCGTCCTCCGTAGGCATATTCTTGTCCAATTAAGGTTTTTAACCAATCTTGAGCATCCAATAGGTGTGTTTATGTCATTGGATGATCAATTAGGTCATTTTCGTCCTCTCTAGGCTTATTCTTGTCCAATTAGGGTTTTTAACCAATCTTGTGCATCCAATAGGTGTGTTTGTGTCATTGGATGATCAATTAGGTCATTTTCGTCCTACCGAAGCTTATTCTCAACCAATTAGGGTTTTTAACCAATCTTGTGGATCCAATAGGTTCATTTGTGTCATTGGATTAACATTTAGGTCATTTTCGTCCTCCCTAGTCATATTCATATCCAATTATGGTTTTTAACCAATCTTGTTCATCCAATAGGTGTGTTTGTGTCATTGGATGATCAATTAGGTCATTTTCGTCCTCCCTAGGCTTATTCTTGTTCAATTAGGGTTTTTAACCAATCTTGTGCATCCAATAGGTGTGTTTGTGTCATTGGAGGATCAATTAGGTGATTTTCATCCTCCCTAGGCTTATTCTTGTTCAATTAGGGTTTTTAACCAATCTTGTGCATCCAATAGGTTTGTTTGTGTCATTGGATGATCAATTACGTCATTTTCGTCCTCCCTAGGCATATTCTTGTCCAATTAGGGTTTTTAACCCATCTTGTGCATCAAATAGGTGTGTTTGTGTCTTTGGATGATCAATTAGGTCATTTTCGTCCTACCGAAGCTTATTCTCAACCAATTAGGGTTTTTAACCAATCTTGTGGATCCAATAGGTTCATTTGTGTCATTGGATTAACATTTAGGTCATTTTCGTCCTCCCTAGTCATATTCATATCCAATTATGGTTTTTAACCAATCTTGTTCATCCAATAGGTGTGTTTGTGTCATTGGATGATCAATTAGGTCATTTTCGTCCTCCCTAGGCTTATTCTTGTCCAATTAGGGTTTTTAACCAATCTTGTGCATCCAATAGGTGTGTTTGTGTGATTGGATGATCAATTAGGTCATTTTCGTCCTCCCTAGGCTTATTCTTGCCCAATTAGGGTTTTTAACCAATCTTGTGCATCCAATAAGTTGAGTTGTGTCATTGGATTAACATTTAGGTCATTTTCGTCCTTCCTAGGCTTATTCTTGTCCAATTAGGGTTTTTAACCAATCTTGTGCATCCAATAAGTTCATTTGTGTCATTGGATTAACATTTAGGTCATTTTCGTCCTCCCTAGGCTTATTCTTGTCCAATTAGGATTTTTAACCGATCTTGTGCATCCAATAGGTGTGTTTGTGTCATTGGATGATCAATTAGGTCATTTTTGTCCTCCCTAGGCATATTCTTGTCCAATTAGGGTTTTTAACGAATCTTGTGCATCCAATAGGTGTGTTTGTGTCATTGGATGATCAATTAGGTCATTTTCGTCCTCCCTAGGCTTATTCTTGTCCAATTAGGGTTTTTAACCAATCTTGTGCATCCAATAGGTGTGTTTGTGTCATTGGATGATCAATTAGGTCATTTTCGTCCTCCATAGGCATATTATTGTCTAATTAGGGTTTTTAACCAATCTTGTGCATCCAATAAGTTTGTCTGTTTCTTTGAATTAATATTTAGGTCATTTTCGTCCTCCCTAGGCATATTCTTGTCCAATTAGGGTTTTTAACCAATCTTGTGCATCCAATAGGTGTGTTTGTGTCATTAGATGATCAATTAGGTCATTTTCGTCCTCCCTAGGCATATTCTTGTCCAATTAGGGTTTTTAACCAATCTTGTGCATCCAATAGGTGTGTATGTGTCATTGGATGATCAATTAGGTCATTTTCGTCCCCCCTAGGCATATTCTTGTCCAATTAGGGTTTTTAACCAATCTTGTGCATCCAATAGGTGTGTTTGTGTCATTGGATGATCAATTAGGTCATTTTCGTTCTCCCTAGGCTTATTCTTGTCCAATTAGGGTTTTTAACCAATCTTGTGCATCCAATAAGTTCATTTGTGTTATTGGATTAACATTTAGGTAATATTCGTCCTCCCTAGGCATATTCTTGTCCAATTAGGGTTTTTAACCAATCTTGTGCATCCAATAGGTGTGTTTGTGTCATTGGATGATCAATTAGGTCATTTTCGTCCTCCCTAGGCATATTCTTGTCCAATTAGGGTTTTTAACCAATCTTGTGCATCCAATAGGTGTGTTTGTGTCATTGGATGATCAATTAGGTCATTTTCGTCCTCCCTAGGCTTATTCTTGTCCAATTAGGGTTTTTAACCAATCTTGTGCATCCAATAAGTTCATTTGTGTCATTGGATGATCAATTAGGTCATTTTCGTCCTCCCTATGCATATTCTTGTCCAACTAGGGTTTTAAACCAATCTAGTGCATCCAATAGGTGTGTTTGTGTCATTGGATGATCAATTAGGTCATTTTCGTCCTCCCTAGGCTTATTCTTGTCCAATTAGGGTTTTTAACCAATCTTGTGCATCCAATAGGTGTGTTTGTGTCATTGGATGATCAATTAGGTCATTTTCGTCCTCCCTAGGCTTATTCTTGTCCAATTAGGGTTTTTAACCAATCTTGTGCATCCAATAGGTGTGTTTGTGTCATTGGATGATCAATTAGGTCATTTTCGTCCTTTCTATGCTTATTTTTGTCCAATTAGGGTTTTTAAGCAATCTTGTGCATCCAATAAGTTCATTTGTGTCATTGGATGATCAATTAGGTCATTTTCGTCCTCCCTAGGCATATTCTTGTCCAACTAGGGTTTCTAACCAATCTTGTGCTTCCAATAGATGTGTTTGTGTCATTGGATGATCAATTAGGTCATTTTCGTCCTCCCTAGGCTTATTCTTGTCCAATTAGGGTTTTTAACCAATCTTGTGCATCCAATAGGTGTGTTTGTGTCATTGGATGATCAATTAGGTCATTTTCGTCCTCCCTAGGCTTATTCTTGTCCAATTAGGGTTTTTAACCAATCTTGTGCATCCAATAGGTGTGTTTGTGTCATTGGATGATCAATTAGGTCATTTTCGTCCTCCCTTGGCTTGTTCTTGTCCAAGTAGGGTTTTTAACCAATCCTGGGCATCCAATAGGTGTGTTTGTGTCATTGGATGATCAATTAGGTCATTTTCGTCCTCCCTAGGCATATTCTTGTCCAATTAGGGTTTTTAACCAATCTTGTGCATCCAATAGGTGTGTTTGTGTCATTGGATGATCAATTAGGTCATTTTCGTCCTCCCTAGGCTTATTCTTGTCCAATTAGGGTTTTTAACCGATCTTGTGCATTCAATAGGTGTGTTTGTGTCATTGGATGATCAATTAGGTGATTTTCGTCCTCCCTAGGCTTATTCTTGTCCAATTTGGGTTTTTAACCGATCTTGTGCATCCAATAAGTTGAGTTGTGTCATTGGATTAACATTTATATCATTTTCGTTCTCCCTAGGCTTATTCTTGTCCAATTAGGGTTTTTAACCAATTTTGTGCATCCAATAGGTGTGTTTGTGTCATTGGATGATCAATTAGGTCATTTTCGTCCTCCCTAGGCTTATTCTTGTCCAATTAGGGTTTTTAACCAATCTTGTGCATCCAATAGGTGTGTTTGTGTCATTGGATGATCAATTAGGTCATTTTCGTCCTCCCTAGGCTTATTCTTGTCCAATTATGGTTTTTAACCAATCTTGTACATCCAATAGGTGTGTTTGTGTCATTGGATTATCAATTAGGTCATTTTCGTCCTCCCTAGGCATATTCTTGTCCAATTAGGGTTTTTAACCAATCTTGTGCATCCAATAGGTGTGTTTGTGTCATTGGATGATCAATTAGGTCATTTTCGTCCTCCCTAGGCTTATTCTTGTCCAATTAGGGTTTTTAACCAATCTTGTGCATCCAATAGGTGTGTTTGTGTCATTGGATGAACAATTAGGTCATTTTCGTCCTCCCTAGGCATATTCTTGTCCAACTAGGGTTTTAAACCAATCTTGTGCATCCAATAGGTGTGTTTGTGTCATTGGATGATCAATTAGGTCATTTTCGTCCTCCCTAGGCTTATTCTTGTCCAATTAGGGTTTTTAACCAATCTTGTGCATCCAATAGGTGTGTTTGTGTCATTGGATGATCAATTAGGTCATTTTCGTCCTCCCTAGGCTTATTCTTGTGCAATTTGGGTTTTTAACCAATCTTGTGCATCCAATAAATTCATTTGTGTCATTGGATGATCAATTAGGTCATTTTCGTCCTCCCTAGGCATATTCTTGTCCAACTAGGGTTTTAAACCAATCTTGTGCATCCAATAGGTGTGTTTGTGTCATTGGATGATCAATTAGGTCATTTTCGTCCTCCCTAGGCTTATTCTTGTCCAATTAGGGTTTTTAACCAATCTTGTGCATCCAATAGGTGTGTTTGTGTCATTGGATGATCAATTTAGGTCATTTTAGTTCTCCCTAGGCAAATTCTTGTCCAATTAGGGTTTTTAACCATTCTTGTGCATCCAATAGGTGTGTTTGTGTCATTGGATGATCAATTAGGTCATTTTCGTCCTCCCTAGGCTTATTCTTGTCCAATTAGGGTTTTTAACCAATCTTGTGCATCCAATAGGTGTGTTTGTGTCATTGGATGATCAATTAGGTCATTTTCGTCCTCCCTAGGCTTATTCTTGTCCAATTAGGGTTTTTAACCAATCTTGTGCATCCAATAGGTGTGTTTGTGTCATTGGATGATCAATTAGGTCATTTTTCGTCCTCCCTAAGCTTATTCTTGTCCAATTAGGGTTTTTAACCAATCTTATGCATCCAATAGGTGTGTTTGTGTCATTGGATGATCAATTAGGTCATTTTCGTCCTCCCTAGGCTTATTCTTGTCCAATTAGGGTTTTTAACCAATCTTGTGCATCCAATAGGTGTGTTTGTGTCATTGGATGATCAATTAGGTCATTTTCGTCCTCCCTAGGCTTATTCTTGTCCAATTAGGGTTTTTAACCAATCTTGTGCATCCAATAGGTGTGTTTGTGTCATTGGATGATGAATTAGGTCATTTTCTTCCTCCCTAGGCTTATTCTTGTCCAATTAGGGTTTTTAACCAATCTTGTGCATCCAATAGGTGTGTTTGTGTCATTGGATGATCAATTACGTCATTTTGATCCTCCCTAGGCTTATACTTGTCCAATTAGGGTTTTTAACCAATCTTGTGCATCCAATAGGTGTGTTTGTGTCATTGGATGATCAATTAGGTCATTTTCGTCCTCCCTAGGCTTATTCTTGTTCAATTAGGGTTTTTAACCAATCTTGTGCATCCAATAGGTTTGTTTGTGTCATTGGATGATCAATTACGTCATTTTCGTCCTCCCTAGGCTTATTCTTGTCCAATTAGGGTTTTTAACCCATCTTGTGCATCAAATAGGTGTGTTTGTGTCTATGGATGATCAATTAGGTCATTTTCGTCCTACCGAAGCTTATTCTCAACCAATTAGGGTTTTTAACCAATCTTGTGGATCCAATAGGTTCATTTGTGTCATTGGATTAACATTTAGGTCATTTTCGTCCTCCCTAGTCATATTCATATCCAATTATGGTTTTTAACCAATCTTGTTCATCCAATAGGTGTGTTTGTGTCATTGGATGATCAATTAGGTCATTTTCGTCCTCCCTAGGCTTATTCTTGTCCAATTAGGGTTTTTAACCAATCTTGTGCATCCAATAGGTGTGTTTGTGTCATTGGATGATCAATTAGGTCATTATCGTCCTCCCTAGGCGTATTCTTGTCCACTTAGGGTTTTTAACCAATCTTGTGCATCCAATAGGTGTGTTTGTGTCATTGGATGATCAATTAGGTCATTTTCGTCCTCCCTAGGCTTATTCTTGTTCAATTAGGGTTTTTAACCAATCTTGTGCATCCAATAGGTTTGTTTGTGTCATTGGATGATAAATTAGGTCATTTTCGTCCTCCCTAGGCTTAATCTTGTCCAATTAGGGTTTTTAACCAATCTTGTGCATCCAATAGGTGTGTTTGTGTCATTGGATGATCAATTAGATCATTTTGATCCAACCTAGGCTTATTCTTGTCCAATTAGGGTTTTTAACCAATCTTGTGCATCCAATAAGTTCATTTGTGTCATTGAATTAACATTTAGGTCATTTTCGTCCTCCCTAGGCATATTCTTGTCCAATTAGGGTTTTTAATCAATCTTGTGCATCCAATAGGTGTGTTTGTGTAATTGGATGATCAATTAGGTCATTTTCGTCCTACCGAAGCTTATTCTCAACCAATTAGGGTTTTTAACCAATCTTGTGGATCCAATAGGTTCATTTGTGTCATTGGATTAACATTTAGGTCATTTTCGTCCTCCCTAGTCATATTCATATCCAATTATGGTTTTTAACCAATCTTGTTCATCCAATAGGTGTGTTTGTGTCATTGGATGATCAATTAGGTCATTTTCGTCCTCCCTAGGCTTATTCTTGTTCAATTAGGGTTTTTAACCAATCTTGTGCATCCAATAGGTGTGTTTGTGTCATTGGAGGATCAATTAGGTGATTTTCATCCTCCCTAGGCTTATTCTTGTTCAATTAGGGTTTTTAACCAATCTTGTGCATCCAATAGGTTTGTTTGTGTCATTGGATGATCAATTACGTCATTTTCGTCCTCCCTAGGCTTATTCTTGTCCAATTAGGGTTTTTAACCCATCTTGTGCATCAAATAGGTGTGTTTGTGTCTATGGATGATCAATTAGGTCATTTTCGTCCTACCGAAGCTTATTCTCAACCAATTAGGGTTTTTAACCAATCTTGTGGATCCAATAGGTTCATTTGTGTCATTGGATTAACATTTAGGTCATTTTCGTCCTCCCTAGTCATATTCATATCCAATTATGGTTTTTAACCAATCTTGTTCATCCAATAGGTGTGTTTGTGTCATTGGATGATCAATTAGGTCATTTTCGTCCTCCCTAGGCTTATTCTTGTCCAATTAGGGTTTTTAACCAATCTTGTGCATCCAATAGGTGTGTTTGTGTCATTGGATGATCAATTAGGTCATTATCGTCCTCCCTAGGCGTATTCTTGTCCACTTAGGGTTTTTAACCAATCTTGTGCATCCAATAGGTGTGTTTGTGTCATTGGATGATCAATTAGGTCATTTTCGTCCTCCCTAGGCTTATTCTTGTTCAATTAGGGTTTTTAACCAATCTTGTGCATCCAATAGGTTTGTTTGTGTCATTGGATGATAAATTAGGTCATTTTCGTCCTCCCTAGGCTTAATCTTGTCCAATTAGGGTTTTTAACCAATCTTGTGCATCCAATAGGTGTGTTTGTGTCATTGGATGATCAATTAGGTCATTTTCGTCCTCCCTAGGCTTATTCTTGTCCAATTAGGGTTTTTAACCAATCTTGTGCATCCAATAAATTGAGTTGTTTCAATGGATTAACATTTAGGTCATTTTCGTCCTCCCTAGGCTTATTCTTGTCCAATTAGGGTTTTTAACCAATCTTGTGCATCCAATAAGTTCATTTGTGTCATTGGATTAACATTTAGGTCATTTTCGTCCTCCCTAGGCATATTCTTGTCCAATTAGGGTTTTTAACCAATCTTGTGCATCCAATAGGTGTGTTTGTGTCATTGGATGATCAATTAGGTTATTTTCGTCCTCCCTAGGCTTATTCTTGTCCAATTAGGGTTTTTAACCAATCTTGTACATCCAATAGGTGTGTTTGTGTCATTGGATTAACATTTAGGTCATTTTCGTTCTCCCTAGGCTTATTCTTGTCCAATTAGGGTTTTTAACCAATCTTGTGCATCCAATAAGTTCATTTGTGTCATTGGATTAACATTTAGGTCATATCCGTCCTCCCTAGGCATGTTCTTGTCCAACTAGGGTTTTTAACCAATCTTGTGCATCCAATAGGTGTGTTTGTGTCATTGGATGATCAATTAGGTCATTTTCGTCCTCCCTAGGCTTATTCTTGTCCAATTAGGGATTTTAACCAATCTTGTGCATCCAATAAGTTGATTTGTGTCATTGGATTAACATTTAGGTCATTTTCGTCCTCCCTAGGCTTATTCTTGTCCAATTAGGGTTTTTAACCAATCTTGTGCATCCAATAGGTGTGTTTGTGTCATTGGATGATCAATTAGGTCAATTTCGTCCTCCCTAGGCTTATTCTTGTTCAATTAGGGTTTTTAACCAATCTTGTGCATCCAATAGGTTTGTTTGTGTCATTGGATGATAAATTAGGTCATTTTCGTCCTCCCTAGGCTTATTCTTGTCCAATTAGGGTTTTTAACCAATCTTGTGCATCCAATAGGTGTGTTTGTGTCATTGGATGATCAATTAGATCATTTTGATCCACCCTAGGCTTATTCTTGTCCAATTAGGGTTTTTGACCAATCTTGTGCATCCAATAAGTTCATTTGTGTCATGGAATTAACATTTAGGTCATTTTCGTCCTCCCTAGACATATTCTTGTCCAGTTAGGGTTTTTAACCAATCTTGTGCATCCAATAGGTGTGTTTGTGTCATTGGATGATCAATTAGGTCATTTTCGTCCTCCCTAGGCTTATTCTTGTTCAATTAGGGTTTTTAACCAATCTTGTGCATCCAATAGGTTTGTTTGTGTCATTGGATGATAAATTAGGTCATTTTCGTCCTCCCTAGGCTTAATCTTGTCCAATTAGGGTTTTTAACCAATCTTGTGCATCCAATAGGTGTGTTTGTGTCATTGGATGATCAATTAGGTCATTTTCGTCCTCCCTAGGCTTATTCTTGTCCAATTAGGGTTTTTAACCAATCTTGTGCATCCAATAAGTTCATTTGTGTTATTGTATTAACATTTAGGTCATATTCGTCCTCCCTAGGCATATTCTTGTCCAATTAGGGTTTTTTAACCAATCTTGTGCATCCAATAGGTGTGTTTGTGTCATTGGATGATCAATTAGGTCATTTTCGTCATCCCTAGGCATATTCTTGTCTAGTTAGGGTTTTTAACCAATCTTGTGCATCCAATAGGTGTTTGTGTCATTGGATGATCAATTAGGTCATTTTCGTCCTCCCTAGGCTTATTCTTGTCCAATTATGGTTTTTAACCAATCTTGTGCATCCAATAGGTGTGTTTGTGTCATTGGATGATCAATTAGGTCATTTTCGTCCTCCCTAGGCCTATTCTTGTCCAATTAGGGTTTTTAACCAATCTTGTGCATCCAATAAGTTCATTAGTGTCATTGGATGATCAATTAGGTCATTTTCGTCCTCCCTAGGCATGTTCTTGTCCAACTAGGGTTTTTAACCAATCTTGTGCTTCCAATAGGTGTGTTTGTGTCATTGGATGATCAGATAAGTCATTTTCGTCCTCCCTAGGCTTATTCTTGTCCAATTAGGGATTTTAACCAATCTTGTGCATCCAATAAGTTGAGTTGTGTCATTGGATTAACATTTAGGTCATTTTCCTTCTCCCTAGGCTTATTCTTGTCGAATTAGGGTTTTTAACCAATCTTGTGCATCCAATAGGTGTGTTTGTGTTATTGGATGATCAATTAGGTCTTTTTCGTCCTCCCTAGGCTTATTCTTGTCCAATTAGGGTTTTTAACCAATCATGTGCATCCAATAACTTTGTTTGTGTCGTTGAATTAATATTTAGGTCATTTTCGTCCTCCCTAGGCATATTCTTGTCCAATTAGGGTTTTTAACCAATCTTGTGCATCCAATAGGTGTGTTTGTGTCATTGGATGATCAATTAGGTCATTTTCGTCCTCTTTAGGCTTATTCTTGTCCAATTACGGTTTTTAACCAATCTTGTGCATCCAATAAGTTCATTTGTGTCATTGGATTAACATTTAGGTCATTTTCGTCCTCCCTAGGCATATTCTTGTCCAATTAGGGTTTTTAACCAATCTTGAGCATCCAATAGGTGTGTTTGTGTCATTGGAAGATCAATTAGGTCATTTTCGTCCTCCCTAGGCTTATTGTTGTCCCATTAGGGTTTTTAACCAATCTTGTGCATCCAATAGGTGTGTTTGTGTCATTGGATGATCAATTAGGTCATTTTCGTCCTCCCGAAGCTTATTCTCGACAAATTAGGGGTTTTAACCAATCTTGTGCATCCAATAGGTTCATTTGTGTCATTGGATTAATATTTAGGTCATTTTCATCCTCCCTAGTCATATTCTTATCCAATTAGGGTTTTTAACCAATCTTGTGCATCCAATAGGTGTGTTTGTGTCATTGGATGATCAATTAGGTCATTTTCGTCCTCCCTAGGCTTATTCTTGTTCAATTAGGGTTTTTAACCAATCTTGTGCATCCAATAGGTGTGTTTGTGTCATTGGATGATCAATTACGTCATTTTCGTCCTCCCTAGGCTTATTCTTGTCCAATTAGGGTTTTTAACCCATCTTGTGCATCAAATAGGTGTGTTTGTGTCTTTGGATGATCAATTAGGTCATTTTCGTCCTCCTGAAGCTTATTCTCGACCAATTACGGTTTTTAATCAATCTTGTGCATCCAATAGGTTCATTAGTGTCATTGGATTAACATTTAGGTCATTTTCGTCCTCCCTAGTCATATTCTTATCCAATTAGGGTTTTTAACCAATCTTGTGCATCCAATAGGTGTGTTTGTATCATTGGATGATCAATTAGGTCATTTTCGTCCTCCCTAGGCTTATTCTTGTTCAATTAGGGTTTTTAACCAATCTTGTGCATCCAATAGGTTTGTTTGTGTCATTGGATGATAAATTAGGTCATTTTCGTCCTCCCTAGGCTTATTCTTGTCCAATTAGGGTTTTTAACCAATCTTGGGCATCCAATAGGTGTGTTTGTGTCATTGGATGATCAATTAGATCATTTTGATCCACCCTAGGCTTATTCTTGTCCAATTAGGGTTTTTGACAAATCTTGTGCATCCAATAAGTTCATTTGTGTCATTGAATTAACATTTAGGTCATTTTCGTCCTCCCTAGACATATTCTTGTCCAGTTAGGGTTTTTAACCAATCTTGTGCATCCAATAGGTGTGGTTGTGTCATTGGATGATCAATTAGGTCATTTTCGTCCTCCCTAGGCATATTCTTTTCCAATTAGGGTTTTTAACCAATCTTGTGCATCCAATAGGTTTATTTGTGTCATTGGATGATAAATTAGGTCATTTTCGT
>JBBPBR010001889.1:799997-867474 GCA_037974775.1 Cicer pinnatifidum | reverse complement strand
TCCCGAGGCTTATTCTCGACCAATTAAGGTTTTTAACCAATCTTGTGCATCCAATAGGTTCATTTGTGTCAATGGATTAACATTTAGGTCATTTTCGTCCTCCATAGTCATATTCTTGTCCAATTAGGGTTTTTAACCAATCTTGTGCATCCAATAGGTGTGTTTGTGTCATTGGATGATCAATTAGGTCATTATCGTCCTCCTAGGCGTATTCTTGTCCAATTAGGGTTTTTAACCAATCTTGTGCATCCAATAGGTGTGTTTGTGTCATTGGATGATCAATTAGGTCATTTTCGTCCTCCCTAGGCTTATTCTTGTTCAATTAGGGTTTTTAACCAATCTCGTGCATCCAATAGGTTTGTTTGTGTCATTGGATGATAAATTAGGTCATTTTCGTCCTCCCTAGGCTTATTCTTGTCCAATTAGGGTTTTTAACCAATCTTGTGCATCCAATAGGTGTGTTTGTGTCATTGGATGATCAATTAGATCATTTTGATCCAACCTAGGCTTATTCTTGTCCAATTAGGGTTTTTAACCAATCTTGTGCATCCAATAAGTTCATTTGTGTCATTGAATTAACATTTAGGTCATTTTCGTCCTCCCTAGACATATTCTTGTCCAGTTAGGGTTTTTAACCAATCTTGTGGATCCAATAGGTGTGTTTGTGTCATTGGATGATCAATTAGGTCATTTTCGTCCTCCCTAGGCATATTCTTTTCCAATTAGGGTTTTTAACCAATCTTGTGCATCCAATAGGTTTATTTGTGTCATTGGATGATAAATTAGGTCATTTTCGTTCTCCCTAGGCTTATTCTTGTCCAATTAGGGTTTTTAACCAATCTTGTGCATCCAATAGGTGTGTTTGTGTCATTGGATGATCAATTAGATCATTTTGATCCACCCTAGGCTTATTCTTGTCCAATTAGGGTTTTTAACCAATCTTGTGCATCCAATAAGTGCATTTGTGTCATTGAATTAACATTTAGGTCATTTTCGTCCTCCCTAGGCATATTCTTGTCCAATTAGGGTTTTTAATCAATCTTGTACATCCAATAGGTGTGTTTGTGTCATTGGATGATCAATTACGTCATTTTCGTCCTCCCTAGGCTTATTCTTGTCCAATTAGGGTTTTTAACCCATCTTGTGCATCAAATAGGTGTGTTTGTGTCTTTGGATGATCAATTAGGTCATTTTCGTCCTCCTGAAGCTTATTCTCGACCAATTACGGTTTTTAATCAATCTTGTGCATCCAATAGGTTCATTTGTGTCATTGGATTAACATTTAGGTCATTTTGGTCCTCCCTAGTCATATTCTTATCCAATTAGGGTTTTTAACCAATCTTGTGCATCCAATAGGTGTGTTTGTGTCATTTGATGATCAATTAGGTCATTTTCGTCCTCCCTAGGCTTATTCTTGTTCAATTAGGGTTTTTAACCAATCTTGTGCATCCAATAGGTTTGTTTGTGTCATTGGATGATAAATTAGGTCATTTTCGTCCTCCTTAGGCTTATTCTTGTCCAATTAGGGTTTTTAACCAATATTGTGCATCCAATAGGTGTGTTTGTGTCATTGGATGATCAATTAGGTCATTTACGCCCTCCCGAGGCTTATTCTCGACCTATTAGGGTTTTTAACCAATCTTGTGCATCCAATAGGTTCATTTGTGTGATTGGATTATCATTTAGGTCATTTTCGTCCTCCCTAGTCATATTCTTGTCCAATTAGGGTTTTTAACCAATCTTGTGCATCCAATAGGTGTGTTTGTGTCATTGGATGATCAATTAGGTCATTATCGTCCTCCCTAGGCGTATTCTTGTCCAATTAGGGTTTTTAACCAATCTTGTGCATCCAATAGGTGTGTTTGTGTCATTGGATGATCAATTAGGTCATTTTCGCCCTCCCGAGGCTTATTCTCGACCAATTAGGGTTTTTAACCAATCTTGTGCATCCAATAGGTGCATTTGTGTCATTGGATTAACATTTAGGTCATTTTCGTCCTCCCTAGTCATATTCTTGTCCAATTAGGGTTTTTAACCAATCTTGTGCATCCAATAGGTGTGTTTGTGTCATTGGATGATCAATTAGGTCATTATCGTCCTCCCTAGGCGTATTCTTGTCCAATTAGGGTTTTTAACCAATCTTGTGCATCCAATAGGTGTGTTTGTGTCATTGGATGATCAATTAGGTCATTATCGTCCTCCCTAGGTGTATTATTGTCCAATTAGTGTTTTTAACGAATCTTGTGCATCCAATAGGTGTGTTTGTCTCATTGGATGATCTATTAGGTCATTTTCGTCCTCCCTAGGCTTATTTTTGTTCAATTAGGGTTTTTAACCAATCTTGTGCATCCAATAGGTTTGTTTGTGTCATTGGATGATCAATTAGGTCATTTTCGTCCTCCATAGGCTTATTCTTGTCCAATTAGGGTTTTTAACCAATCTTGTGCATCCAATAGGTGCATTTGTGTCATTGGATTAACATTTAGGTCATTTTCGTCCTCCCTAGTCATATTCTTGTCCAATTAGGGTTTTTAACCAATCTTGTGCATCCAATAGGTGTGTTTGTGTCATTGGATGATCAATTAGGTCATTATCGTCCTCCCTAGGCGTATTCTTGTCCAATTAGGGTTTTTAACCAATCTTGTGCATCCAATAGGTGTGTTTGTGTCATTGGATGATCAATTAGGTCATTTTCGTCCTCCCTAGGCTTATTCTTGTTCAATTAGGGTTTTTAACCAGTCTTGTGCATCCAATAGGTTTGTTTGTGTCATTGGATGATCAATTAGGTCATTTTCGTCCTCCCTAGGCTTATTCTTGTCCAATTAGGGTTTTTAACCAATCTTGTGCATCCAATAGGTGTGTTTGTGTCATTGGATGATCAATTAGGTCATTTTCGTCCTTCCAAGGCATATTTTTGTCCAATTAGGGTCTTTAACCAATCTTTTGCATCCAATAGGTGTGTTTGTGTCATTGGATGATCAATTAGGTCATTTTCGTCCTCCCTAGGCTTATTCTTGTCCAATTAGGGTTTTTAACCAATCTTGTGCATCCAATAGGTGTGTTTGTGTCATTGGATTAACATTTAGGTCATTTTCGTCCACCCTAGGCATATTCTTGCCCAATTAGGGTTTTTAACCAATCTTGTGCATCCAATAGGTGTGTTTGTATCATTGGATGATCAATTAGGTCATTTTCGTCCTCCCTAGGCTTATTCTTGTCCAATTAGGGTTTTTAACCAATCTTGTGCATCCAATAGGTGTGTTTGTGTCATTGGATGATCAATTAGGTCATTTTCGTCCTCCCTAGGCATATTCTTGTCCAGTTAGGGTTTTTAACCAATCTTGTGCAACCAATAGGTGTTTTTGTGTCATTGGATGATCAATTAGGTCATTTTCGTCCTCCCTAGGCATATTCTTGTCCAATTAGGGTTTTTAACCAATCTTGTGCATCCAATAAGTTCATTAGTGTCATTGGATGATCAATTAGGTCATTTTCGTCCTCCCTAGGCATGTTCTTGTACAACTAGGGTTTTTAACCAATCTTGTGCATCCAATAGGTGTGTTTGTATCATTGGATGATCAATTAGGTCATTTTCGTCCTCCCTAGGCTTATTCTTGTCCAATTAGGGTTTTTAACCAATCTTGTGCATCCAATAGGTGTGTTTGTGTCATTGGATGATCAATTAGGTCATTTTCGTCCTCCCTAGGCATATTCTTGTCCAGTTAGGGTTTTTAACCAATCTTGTGCATCCAATAGGTGTTTTTGTGTCATTGGATGATCAATTAGGTCATTTTCGTCCTCCCTAGGCTTATTCTTGTCCAATTAGGGTTTTTAACCAATCTTGTGCATCCAATAAGTTTGTTTATGTCATTGAATTAATATTTAGGTCATTTTCGTCCTCCCTACGCATATTGTTGTCCAATTAGGGTTTTTAACCAATCTTGTGCATCCAATAGGTGTGTTTGTGTCATTGGATGATCAATTAGGTCATTTTCGTCCTCCCTAGGCTTATTCTTGTCCAATTAGGGTTTTTAACCAATCTTGTGCATCCAATAGGTGTGTTTGTGTCATTGGATGATCAATTAGGTCATTTTCGTCCTCCCTAGGCTTATTCTTGTCCAATTAGGGTTTTTAACCAATCTTGTGCATCCAATAGGTGTGTTTGTGTCATTGGATGATCAATTAGGTCATTTTCGTCCTTTCTATGCTTATTTTTGTCCAATTAGGGTTTTTAAGCAATCTTGTGCATCCAATAAGTTCATTTGTGTCATTGGATGATCAATTAGGTCATTTTCGTCCTCCCTAGGCATATTCTTGTCCAACTAGGGTTTCTAACCAATCTTGTGCTTCCAATAGATGTGTTTGTGTCATTGGATGATCAATTAGGTCATTTTCGTCCTCCCTAGGCTTATTCTTGTCCAATTAGGGTTTTTAACCAATCTTGTGCATCCAATAGGTGTGTTTGTGTCATTGGATGATCAATTAGGTCATTTTCGTCCTCCCTAGGCTTATTCTTGTCCAATTAGGGTTTTTAACCAATCTTGTGCATCCAATAGGTGTGTTTGTGTCATTGGATGATCAATTAGGTCATTTTCGTCCTCCCTAGGATTATTCTTGTCCAACTAGGGTTTTTAACCAATCTTGTGCATCCAATAGGTGTGTTTGTGTCATTGGATGATCAATTAGGTCATTTTCGTCCTCCCTAGGCTTATTCTTGTCCAATTAGGGTTTTTAACCAACCTTGTGCATCCAATAGGTGTGTTTGTGTCATTGGATGATCAATTAGGTCATTTTGATCCTCCCTAGGCTTATTCTTGTCCAATTAGGGTTTTTAACCAATCTTGTGCATCCAATAAGTTCATTTGTGTCATTGAATTAACATTTAGATCATTTTCGTCCTCCATAGGCATATTCTTGTCCAATTAGGGTTTTTAACCAATCTTGAGGATCCAATAGGTGTGTTTGTGTTATTGGATGATCAATTAGGTCATTTTCGTCCTCCCTAGGCTTATTCTTGTCCAATTAGCGTTTTTAACCAATCTTGTGCATCCAATAGGTGTGTTTGTGTCATTGGATGATCAATTAGGTCATTTTCGTCCTCCCTAGGCTTATTCTTGTTCAATTAGGGTTTTTAACCAATCTTGTGCATCCAATAGGTTTGTTTGTGTCATTAGATGATCAATTTGGTCATTTTCGTCCTCCCTAGGCTTATTCTTGTCCAATTAGGGTTTTTAAGCAATCTTGTGCATCCAATAGGTGTATTTGTGTCATTGGATGATCAATTACGTCATTTTGATCCTCCCTAGGCTTATTCTTGTCCAATTAGGGTTTTTAACCAATCTTGTGCATCCAATAGGTGTGTTTGTGTCATTGGATGATCAATTAGGTCATTTTCGTCCTCCCTAGGCTTATTCTTGTTCAATTAGGGTTTTTAACCAATATTGTGCATCCAATAGGTTTGTTTGTGTCATTGGATGATCAATTTGGTCATTTTCGTCCTCCCTAGGCTTATTCTGGACCAATAAGGGTTTTTAACCAATCTTGTGCATCCAATAGGTTCATTTGTGTCATTGGATTAACATTTAGGTCATTTTCGTCCTCCCTAGTCATATTCTTATCCAATTAGGGTTTTTGACCAATCTTGTGTATCCAATAGGTGTGTTTGTGTCATTGGATGATCAATTAAGTCATTTTCGTCCTCCCTAGGCTTATTCTTGTTAAATTAGGGTTTTTAACCAATCTTGTGCATCCAATAGGAGTGTTTGTGTCACTGGATGATCACTTAGGTCATTTTCTTCCTCCCTAGGCTTATTCTTGTCCAATTAGGGTTTTTTACCAATCTTGTGCATCCAATAGGTGTGTTTGTGTCATTGGATGATCAATTAGGTCATTTTCTTCCTCCCTAGGCTTATTCTTGTCCAATTAGGGTTTTTAACCAATCTTGTGCATCCAATAGGTGTGTTTGTGTCATTGGATGATCAATTACGTCATTTTGATCCTCCCTAGGCTTATACTTGTCCAATTAGGGTTTTTAACCAATCTTGTGCATCCAATAGGTGTGTTTGTGTCATTGGATGATCAATTAGGTCATTTTCGTCCTCCCTAGGCTTATTCTTGTTCAATTAGGGTTTTTAACCAATCTTGTGCATCCAATAGGTTTGTTTGTGTCATTGGATGATCAATTACGTCATTTTCGTCCTCCCTAGGCTTATTCTTGTCCAATTAGGGTTTTTAACCCATCTTGTGCATCAAATAGGTGTGTTTGTGTCTATGGATGATCAATTAGGTCATTTTCGTCCTACCGAAGCTTATTCTCAACCAATTAGGGTTTTTAACCAATCTTGTGGATCCAATAGGTTCATTTGTGTCATTGGATTAACATTTAGGTCATTTTCGTCCTCCCTAGTCATATTCATATCCAATTATGGTTTTTAACCAATCTTGTTCATCCAATAGGTGTGTTTGTGTCATTGGATGATCAATTAGGTCATTTTCGTCCTCCCTAGGCTTATTCTTGTCCAATTAGGGTTTTTAACCAATCTTGTGCATCCAATAGGTGTGTTTGTGTCATTGGATGATCAATTAGGTCATTATCGTCCTCCCTAGGCGTATTCTTGTCCACTTAGGGTTTTTAACCAATCTTGTGCATCCAATAGGTGTGTTTGTGTCATTGGATGATCAATTAGGTCATTTTCGTCCTCCCTAGGCTTATTCTTGTTCAATTAGGGTTTTTAACCAATCTTGTGCATCCAATAGGTTTGTTTGTGTCATTGGATGATAAATTAGGTCATTTTCGTCCTCCCTAGGCTTATTCTTGTCCAATTAGGGTTTTTAACCAATCTTGTGCATCCAATAGGTGTGTTTGTGTCATTGGATGATCAATTTGATCATTTTGATCCAACCTAGGCTTATTCTTGTCCAATTAGGGTTTTTAACCAATCTTGTGCATCCAATAAGTTCATTTGTGTCATTGAATTAACATTTAGGTCATTTTCGTCCTCCCTAGGCATATTCTTGACCAATTAGGGTTTTTAATCAATCTTGTGCATCCAATAGGTGTGTTTGTGTCATTGGATGATCAATTAGGTCATTTTCGTCCTCCCTAGGCTTATTCTTGTCCAATTAGGGTTTTTAACCAATCTTGTGCATCCAATAGGTGTGTTTGTGTCATTGGATGATCAATTAGGTCATTTTCGCCCTCCCGAGGCTTATTCTCGACCAATTAAGGTTTTTAACCAATCTTGTGCATCCAATAGGTTCATTTGTGTCAATGGATTAACATTTAGGTCATTTTCGTCCTCCATAGTCATATTCTTGTCCAATTAGGGTTTTTAACCAATCTTGTGCATCCAATAGGTGTGTTTGTGTCATTGGATGATCAATTAGGTCATTATCGTCCTCCTAGGCGTATTCTTGTCCAATTAGGGTTTTTAACCAATCTTGTGCATCCAATAGGTGTGTTTGTGTCATTGGATGATCAATTAGGTCATTTTCGTCCTCCCTAGGCTTATTCTTGTTCAATTAGGGTTTTTAACCAATCTTGTGCATCAATAGGTTTGTTTGTGTCATTGGATGATAAATTAGGTCATTTTCGTCCTCCCTAGGCTTATTCTTGTCCAATTAGGGTTTTTAACCAATCTTGGGCATCCAATAGGTGTGTTTGTGTCATTGGATGATCAATTAGATCATTTTGATCCACCCTAGGCTTATTCTTGTCCAATTAGGGTTTTTGACAAATCTTGTGCATCCAATAAGTTCATTTGTGTCATTGAATTAACATTTAGGTCATTTTCGTCCTCCCTAGACATATTCTTGTCCAGTTATGGTTTTTAACCAATCTTGTGGATCCAATAGGTGTGTTTGTGTCATTGGATGATCAATTAGGTCATTTTCGTCCTCCCTAGGCATATTCTTTTCCAATTAGGGTTTTTAACCAATCTTGTGCATCCAATAGGTTTATTTGTGTCATTGGATGATAAATTAGGTCATTTTCGTCCTCCCTAGGCTTATTCTTGTCCAATTAGGGTTTTTAACCAATCTTGTGCATCCAATAGGTGTGTTTGTGTCATTGGATGATCAATTAGATCATTTTGATCCACCCTAGGCTCATTCTTGTCCAATTAGGGTTTTTAACCAATCTTGTGCATCCAATAAGTGCATTTGTGTCATTGAATTAACATTTAGGTCATTTTCGTCCTCCCTAGGCATATTCTTGTCCAATTAGGGTTTTTAATCAATCTTGTGCATCCAATAGGTGTGTTTGTGTCATTGGATGATCAATTAGGTCATTTTCTTCATCCCTAGGCTTATTCTTGTCCAATTAGGGTTTTTAACCAATCTTGTGCATCCAATAAGTTCATTTGTGTCATTGAATTAACATTTAGGTCATTTTCGTCTTCCCTAGACATATTCTTGTCCAATTAGGGTTTTTAACCAATCTTGTGCATCCAATAGGTGTGTTTGTGTCATTGGATGATCAATTAGGTCATTTTCGTCCTCCATAGGCTTATTCTTGTCCAATTAGGGTTTTTAACCAATCCTGTGCATCCAATAGGTGTGTTTGTGTCATTGGATGATCAATTAGGTCATTTTCTTCCTCCCTAGGCTTATTCTTGTCCAATTAGGGTTTTAACCAGTCTTGTGCATCCAATAGGTGTGTTTGTGTCATTGGATGATCAATTAGGTCATTTTCTTCATCCCTAGGCTTATTCTTGTCCAATTAGGGTTTTTAACCAATCTTGTGCATCCAATAAGTTCATTTGTGTCATTGAATTAACATTTAGGTCATTTTCGTCCTTCCTAGGCATATTCTTGTCCAATTAGGGTTTTTAACCAATCTTGTGCATCCAATAGGTCTGTTTGTGTCTTTCGATGATCAATTAGGTCATTTTCGTCCTCCCTAGGCTTATTCTTGTCCAATTAGGGTTTTTAACCAATCTTGTGCATCCAATAAGTTCATTTGTGTCATTGGATTAACATTTAGGTCATTTTCGTCCTCCCAAGGCAAATTCTTTTCCAATTAGGGTTTTTAACCAATCTTGTGCATCCAATAGGTGTGTTTGTGTCATTGGATGATCAATTAGGTCATTTTCGTCCTCCCTAGGCTTATTCTTGTCCAATTAGGGTTTTTAACCAATCTTGTGCATCCAATAAGTTCATTTGTGTCATTGGATTAACATTTAGGTCATTTTCGTCCTCCCTAGGCATATTCTTGTCCAATTATGGTTTTTAACCAATCTTGTGTATCCAATAGGTGTGCTTGTGTCATTGGATGATCAATTAGGTCATTTTGGTCCTCTCTAGGCTTATTCTTGTCCAATTAGGGTTTTTAACCAATCTTGTGCATCCAATAGGTGTGTTTGTGTCATTGGATGATCAATTAGGTCATTTTCGTCCTCCCTAGGCTTATTCTTGTCCAATTAGGGTTTTTAACCAATCTTGTGCATCCAATAACTTTGTTTGTGTCATTGAATTAATATTTAGGTCATTTTCGTCCTCGCTAGGCATATTCTTGTCCAATTAGGGTTTTTAACCAATCTTGTGCATCCAATAGGTGTGTTTGTGTCATTTGATGATCAATTAGGTCATTTTCGTCCTCCCTAGGCTTATTCTTGTCCAATTAGGGATTTTAACGAATCTTGTGCATCCAATAAGTTTGTTTGTTTCATTGAATTAATATTTAGGTCATTTTCGTCCTCCCTAGGCATATTCTTGTCCAATTAGGGTTTTTAACCAATCTTGTGCATCCAATAGGTGTGTTTGTGTCATTGGATGATCAATTAGGTCATTTTCGTCCTCCCTAGGCTTATTCTTGTCCAATTAGGGTTTTTAACCAATCTTGTGCATCCAATAAGTTCATTTGTCTCATTGGATGATCAATTAGGTCATTTTCGTCCTCCCTAGGTATATTCTTGTCCAACTAGGGTTTTTAACCAATCTTGTGCATCCAATAGGTGTATTTGTGTCATTGGATGATCAATTAGGTCATTTTCGTCCTCCCTAGGCATATTCTTGTCCAATTAGGGTTTTTAACCAATCTTGTGCATCCAATAGGTGTGTTTGTGTCATTGGATGATCAATTAGGTCATTTTCGTCCTCCCTAGGCTTATTCTTGTCCAATTAGGGTTTTTAACCAATCTTGTGCATCCAATAGGTGTGTTTGTGTCATTGGATGATCATCTAGGTCATTTTCGTCCTCCCTAGGCATATTCTTGTCCAATTAGGGTTTTTAACCAATCTTGTGCATCCAATAGGTGTGTTTGTGTCATTGGATGATCAATTAGGTCATTTTCGTCCTCCCTAGGCTTATTCTTGTCCAATTAGGGTTTTTAACCAATCTTGTGCATCCAATAAGTTCATTAGTGTCATTGGATGATCAATTAGGTCATTTTCGTCCTCCCTAAACTTATTCTTGTCCAATTAGGGTTTTTAACCAATCTTGTGCATCCAATAAGTTGAGTTGTGTCATTGGATTAACATTTAGGTCATTTTCATTCTCCCTAGGCTTATTCTTGTCCAATTAGGGCTTTTAACCAATCTTGTGCATCCAATAAGTTTGTTTGTGTCATTGAATTAATATTTAGGTCATTTTCGTCCTCCCTAGGCATATTCTTGTCCAATTAGGGTTTTTAACCAATCTTGTGCATCCAATAGGTGTGTTTGTGTCATTGGATGATCAATTAGGTCATTTTCGTCCTCCCTAGGCTTATTCTTGTCCAATTATGGTTTTTAAACAATCTTGTGCATCCAATAGGTGTGTTTGTGTCATTGGATTATTAATTAGGTCATTTTCGTCCTCCCTAGGCATATTCTTGTCCAATTAGGGTTTTTAACCAATCTTGTGCATCCAATAAGTGTGTTTGTGTCATTGGATGATCAATTTAGGTCATTTTTGTCCTCCCTAGGCATATTCTTGTCCAATTAGGGTTTTTAACCAATCTTGTGCATCCAATAGGTGTGTTTGTGTCATTGGATGATCAATTAGGTCATTTTCGTCCTCCCTAGGCTTATTCTTGTCCAATTAGGGTTTTTAACCAATCTTGTGCATCCAATAGGTGTGTTTGTGTCATTGGATGATCAATTATGTCATTTTCGTCCACCCTAGGCTTATTCTTGTCCAATTAGGGTTTTTAACCAATCTTGTGCATCCAATAGGTGTGTTTGTGTCATTGGATGATCAATTAGGTCATTTTCGTCCTCCCTAGGCTTATTCTTGTCCAATTAGGGTTTTTAACCAATCTTGTGCATCCAATAGGTGTGTTTGTGTCATTGGATGATCAATTAGGTCATTTTCGTCCTCCATAGGCTTATTCTTGTCCAATTAGGGTTTTTAACCAATCTTGTGCATCCAATAAGTTGAGTTGTGTCATTGAATTAACATTTAGGTCCTTATCGTCCTCCCTAGGCTTATTCTTGTCCAATTAGGGTTTTTAACCAATCTTGTGCATCCAATAGGTGTGTTTGTGTCATTGGATGATCAATTAGGTCATTTTCGTCCTCCCTAGGCTTATTCTTGTCCAATTAGGGTTTTTAACCAATCTTGTGCATCCAATAACTTTGTTTGTGTCATTGGATGATCAATTAGGTCATTTTCGTCCTCCCTAGGCATATTCTTGTCCAACTAGGGTTTTAAACCAATCTTGTGCATCCAATAGGTGTGTTTGTGTCATTGGATGATCAATTAGGTCATTTTTCATCCTCCCTAGGCTTATTCTTGTCCAATTAGGGTTTTTAACCAATCTTGTGCATCCAATAGGTGTGTTTGTGTCATTGGATGATCAATTAGGTCATTTTCGTCCTCCCTAGGCTTATTCTTGTCCAATTAGGGTTTTTAACCAATCTTGTGCATCCAATAGGTGTGTTTGTGTCATTGGATTTTCAATTAGGTCATTTTCTTCCTCCCTAGGCTTATTCTTGTCCAATTAGGGTTTTTAACCAATCTTGTGCATCCAATAGGTGTGTTTGTGTCATTGGATGATCAATTAGGTCATTTTCGTCCTCCCTAGGCTTATTCTTGTCCAATTAGGGTTTTTAACCAATCTTGTGCATCCAACAAGTTTGTTTATGTCATTCAATTAATATTTAGGTCATTTTCGTCCTCCCTAGGCATATTCTTGTCCAATTAGGGTTTTTAACCAATCTTGTGCATCCAATAGGTGTGTTTGTGTCATTGGATGATCAATTAGGTCATTTTCGTCCTCCCTAGGCATATTCTTGTCCAATTAGGGTTTTTAACCAATCTTGTGCATCCAATAAGTCCGTTTGTGTCATTGGATTAACATTTAGGTCATTTTCGTCCTCCCTAGGCATATTCTTGTCCAATTAGGGTTTTTAACCAATCTTGTGCATCCAATAGGTGTGTTTGTGTCATTGGATGATCAATTAGGTCATTTTCGTCCTCCCTAGGCTTATTCTTGTCCAATTAGGGTTTTTAACCAATCTTGTGCATCCAATAAGTCCGTTTGTGTCATTGGATTAACATTTAGGTCATTTTCGTCCTCCCTATGCATATTCTTGTCCAATTAGAGTTTTAGACCAATCTTGTGCATCCTATAGGGGTGTTTGTGTCATTGGATGATCAATTAGGTTATTTTCGTCCTCCCTAGGCTTATTCTTGTCCAATTAGGGTTTTTAACTAATCTTGTGCATCCAATAATTTCATTTGTGTCATTGGATGATCAATTAGGTCATTTTCGTCCTCCCTAGGCATATTCTTGTCCAATTAGGGTTTTTAACCAATCTTGTGCATCCAATAGGTGTGTTTGTGTCATTGGATGATCAATTAGGTCATTTTTGTCCTCCCTAGGCATATTCTTGTCCAATTAGGGTTTTTAACCAATCTTGTGCATCCAATAGATGTGTTGTGTCATTGGATGATCAATTAGGTCATTTTCGTCCTCCCTAGGCATATTCTTGTCCAATTAGGGTTTTTAACCAATCTTGTGCATCCAATAGGTGTGTTTGTATCATTGGATAATCAATTAGGTCATTTTCGTCCTCCCTAGGCATATTCTTGTCCAATTAGGGTTTTTAACCAATCTTGTGCATCCAATAGGTGTGTTTGTGTCATTCGATGATCAATTAGGTCATTTTCGTCCTCCCTAGGCATGTTCTTGTCCAACTAGGGTTTTTAACCAATTTTGTGCATCCAATATGTGTGTTTGTGTCATTGGATGATCAATTAGGTCATTTTCGTCCTCCCTAGACTTATTCTTGTCCAATTAGGATTTTTAACCAATCTTGTGCATCCAATAAGTTGAGTTAAGTCATTGGATTAACATTTAGGTCATTTTCGTTCTCCCTAGGCTTATTCTTGTCCAATTAGGGTTTTTAACCAATCTAGTGCAACCAATAAGTTCATTTGTGTCATTGGATTAACATTTAGGTCATTTTCGTCCTCCCTAGGTATATTCTTGTCCAATTAGGGTTTTTAACCAATCTTGTCCATCCAATAGGTGTGTTTGTGTCATTGGATAATCAATTTAGGTCATTTTCGTCCTCCCTTGGCATATTCTCGTCGAATTAGGGTTTTTAACCAATCTTGTGCATCCAATAGGTGTGTTTGTGGCAATGGATGATCAATTAGGTCATTTTCGTCCTCCCTAGGCTTATTCTTGTCTAGTTAGGGTTTTTAACCAATCTTGTGCATCCAATAGGTGTGTTTGTGTCATTGGATGATCAATTAGGTCATTTTCGTCCTCCCTAGGCTTATTCTTGTCCAATTAGGGTTTTTAACCAATCTTGTGCATCCAATAAGTGGATTTGTGTCATTGGATTAACATTTAGGTCATTTTCGTTCTCCCTAGGCTTATTCTTGTCCAATTAGGGTTTTTAACCAATCTTGTGCATCCAATAGGTGTGTTTGTGTCATTGGATGATCAATTAGGTCATTTTCGTCCTCCCTTGGCATATTCTTGTCCAATTAGGGTTTTTAACGAATCTTGTGCATCCAATAGGTGTGTTTGTGTCATTGGACGATCAATTAGGTCATTTTCGTCCTCCCTAGGCTTATTTTTGTCCAATTAGGGTTTTTAACCAATCTTGTGCATCCAATAGGTGTGTTTGTGTCATTGGACGATCAATTAGGTCATTTTCGTCCTCCCTAGGCTTATTCTTGTCCAATTAGGGTTTTTAACCAATCTTGTGCATCCAATAGGTGTGTTTGTGTCATTGGATGATCAATTAGGTCATTTTCGTCCTCCCTAGGCTTATTCTTGTCCAATTAGGGTTTTTAACCAATCTTGTGGATCAAATAGGTGTGTTTGTGTCATTGGATGATCAATTAGGTCATTTTCTTCCTCCCTAGGCTTATTCTTGTCCAATTAGGGTTTTTAACCAATCTTGTGCATCCAATAGGTGTGTTTGTGTCATTGGATGATCAATTAGGTCATTTTCGTCCTCCCTAGGCTTATTCTTGTCCAATTAGGGTTTTTAACCAATCTTGTGCATCCAATAACTTTGATTGTGTCATTGAATTAATATTTAGGTCATTTTCGTCCTCCCTAGGCATATTCTTGTCCAATTAGGGTTTTTAACCAATCTTGTGCTGCCAATAGTTGTGTTTGTGTCATTGGATGATCAATTAGGTCATTTTCGTCTTTCCTAGGCATATTCTTGTCCAATTAGGGTTTTTAACCAATCTTGTGCATCCAATAAGTTCATTTGTATCATTGGATTATCATTTAGGTCATTTTCGTCCTCCCTAGGCATATTCTTGTCCAATTAGGGTTTTTAACCAATCTTGTGCTTCCAATAGGTGAGTTTGTGTCATTGGATGATCAATTAGGTCATTTTCGTCCTCACTAGGCTTATTCTTGTCCAATTAGGGTTTTTAACCAATCTTGTGCATCCAATAGGTGTGTTTGTGTCATTGGATGATCAATTAGGTCATTTTCGTCCTCCCTAGGCTTATTCTTGTCCAATTAGGGTTTTTAACCAATCTTGTGCATCCAATACGTTGAGTTGTGTCATTGGATTAACATTTAGGTCATTTTCGTCCTCCCTAGGCATATTCTTGTCCAATTAGGGTTTTTAACCAATCTTGTGCATCCAATAGGTGTGTTTGTGTCATTGGATGATCAATTAGGTCATTTTCGTCCTCCCTAGGCTTATTCTTGTCCAATTAGGGTTTTTAACCAATCTTGTGCATCCAATAGGTGTGTTTGTGTCATTGGATGATCAATTAGGTCATTTTCGTCCTCCCTAGGCTTATTCTTGTCCAATTAGGGTTTTTAACCATTCTTGTGCATCCAATAGGTGTGTTTGTGTCATTGGATGATCAATTAGGTCATTGTTGTCCTCCCTAGGCTTATTCTTGTCCAATTAGGGTTTTTAACCAATCTTGTGCATCCAATAGGTGTGTTTGTGTCATTGGATGATCAATTAGGTCATTTTCGTCCTCCCTAGGCTTATTCTTGTCCAATTAG
The DNA here is from genome assembly GCA_037974775.1 of Cicer pinnatifidum. Lineage (NCBI taxonomy): Eukaryota > Viridiplantae > Streptophyta > Magnoliopsida > Fabales > Fabaceae > Cicer > Cicer pinnatifidum. The sequence continues at coordinate 852,049 of JBBPBR010001889.1, read as the reverse complement.
GGTTTTTAACCAATCTTGTGCATCCAATAGGTGTGTTTGTGTCATTGGATGATCAATTAGGTCATTTATCGTCCTCCCTAGGCTTATTCTTGTCCAATTAGGGTTTTTAACCAATCTTGTGCATCCAATAGGTTGAGTTGTGTCATTGGATTAACATTTAGGTCATTTTCGTCCTCCCTAGGCATATTCTTGTCCAATTAGGGTTTTTAACCAATCTTGTGCATCCAATAGGTGTGTTTGTGTCATTGGATGATCAATTAGGTCATTTTCGTCCTCCCTAGGCTTATTCTTGTCCAATTAGGGTTTTTAACCAATCTTGTGCATCCAATAAGTTCATTTGTGTCATTGGATTAACATTTAGGTAATTTTCGTCCTCCCTAGGGATATTCTTGTCCAATTAGAGTTTTAGACCAATCTTGTGCATCCAATAGGTGTGTTTGTGTCATTGGATGATCAATTAGGTTATTTTCGTCCTCCCTAGGCTTATTCTTGTCCAATTAGGGTTTTTAACTAATCTTGTGCATCAAATAAGTTCATTTGTGTCATTGGATGATCAATTAGGTCATTTTCGTCCTCCCTAGGCATATTCTTGTCCAATTATGGTTTTTAACCAATCTTGTGCATCCAATAGGTGTGTTTGTGTCATTGGATGATCAATTAGGTCATTTTCGTCCTCCCTAGGCTTATTCTTGTCCAATTAGGGTTTTTAACCAATCTTGTGCATCCAATAGGTGTGTTTGTGTCATTGGATGATCAATTAGGTCATTTTCGTCCTCCCTAGGCTTATTCTTGTCCAATTAGGGTTTTTAACCAATCTTGTGCATCCGATAAGTTTGTTTGTGTCATTGAATTAATATTTAGGTCATTTACGTCCTCCCTAGGCATATTCTTTCTCTAATTAGGGTTTTTAACCAATCTTGTGCATCCAATAGGTGTGTTTGTGTCATTGGATGATCAATTAGGTCATTTTCGTCCTCCCTAGGCATATTCTTGTCCAATTAGGGTTTTTAACCAATCTTGTGCATCCAATAACTTGAGTTGTGTCATTGAATTAATATTTAGGTCATTTTCGTCCTCCCTAGGCATATTCTTATCCAATTAGGGTTTTTAACCAATCTTGTGCATCCAATAGGTGTGTTTGTGTCATTGGATGATCAATTAGGTCATTTTCGTCCTCCCTAGGCATATTCTTTTCCAATTAGGGTTTTTAACCAATCTTGTGCATCCAATAGGTTTATTTGTGTCATTGGATGATCAATTAGGTCATTTTCGTCCTCCCTAGGCTTATTCTTGTCCAATTAGGGTTTTTAACCAATCTTGTGCATCCAATAGGTGTGTTTGTGTCATTGGATGATCAATTAGATCATTTTGATCCAACCTAGGCTTATTCTTGTCCAATTAGGGTTTTTAACCAATCTTGTGCATCCAATAAGTTCATTTGTGTCATTGAATTAACATTTAGGTCATTTTCGTCCTCCCTAGGCATATTCTTGTCCAATTAGGGTTTTTAATCAATCTTGTGCATCCAATAGGTGTGTTTGTGTCATTGGATGATCAATTAGGTCATTTTCGTCCTCCCTAGGCCTATTCTTGTCCAATTAGGGTTTTTAACCAATCTTGTGCATCCAATAGGTGTGTTTGTGTCATTGGATGATCAATTAGGTCATTTTCGCCTTCCCGAGGCTTATTCTCGACCAATTAAGGTTTTTAACCAATCTTGTGCATCCAATAGGTTCATTTGTGTCAATGGATTAACATTTAGGTCATTTTCGTCCTCCATAGTCATATTCTTGTCCAATTAGGGTTTTTAACCAATCTTGTGCATCCAATAGGTGTGTTTGTGTCATTGGATGATCAATTAGGTCATTATCGTCCTCCTAGGCGTATTCTTGTCCAATTAGGGTTTTTAACCAATCTTGTGCATCCAATAGGTGTGTTTGTGTCATTGGATGATCAATTAGGTCATTTTCGTCCTCCCTAGGCTTATTCTTGTTCAATTAGGGTTTTTAACCAATCTTGTGCATCCAATAGGTTTGTTTGTGTCATTGGATGATAAATTAGGTCATTTTCGTCCTCCCTAGGCTTATTCTTGTCCAATTAGGGTTTTTAACCAATCTTGTGCATCCAATAGGTGTGTTTGTGTCATTGGATGATCAATTAGATCATTTTGATCCACCCTAGGCTTATTCTTGTCCAATTAGGGTTTTTGACCAATCTTGTGCATCGAATAAGTTCATTTGTGTCATTGAATTAACATTTAGGTCATTTTCGTCCTCCCTAGACATATTCTTGTCCAGTTAGGGTTTTTAACCAATCTTGTGCATCCAATAGGTGTGTTTGTGTCATTGGATGATCAATTAGGTCATTTTCGTCCTCCCTAGGCATATTCTTTTCCAATTAGGGTTTTTAACCAATATTGTGCATCCAATAGGTGTGTTTGTGTCATTGGATGATCAATTAGGTCATTTTCTTCCTCCCTAGGCTTATTCTTGTCCAATTAGGGTTTTAACCAGTCTTGTGCATCCAATAGGTGTGCTTGTGTCATTGGATGATCAATTAGATCATTTTGATCCACCCTAGGCTTATTCTTGTCCAATTAGGGTTTTTGACCAATCTTGTGCATCCAATAAGTTCATTTGTGTCATTGAATTAACATTTAGGTCATTTTCGTCCTCCCTAGACATATTCTTGTCCAGTTAGGGTTTTTAACCAATCTTGTGCATCCAATAGGTGTGTTTGTGTCATTGGATGATCAATTAGGTCATTTTCGTCCTCCCTAGGCTTATTCTTGTTCAATTAGGGTTTTTAACCAATCTTGTGCATCCAATAGGTTTGTTTGTGTCATTGGATGATCAATTAGGTCATTTTCGTCCTCCCTAGGCTTATTCTTGTTCAATTAGGGTTTTTAACCAATCGTGTGCATCCAATAGGTTTGTTTGTGTCATTGGATGATAAATTAGGTCATTTTCGTCCTCCCTAGGCTTATTCTTGTCCAATTAGGGTTTTTAACCAATCTTGTGCATCCAATAGGTGTGTTTGTGTCATTGGATGATCAATTAGATCATTTTGATCCACCCTAGGCTTATTCTTGTCCAATTAGGGTTTTTGACCAATCTTGTGCATCCAATAAGTTCATTTGTGTCATGGAATTAACATTTAGGTCATTTTCGTCCTCCCTAGACATATTCTTGTCCAGTTAGGGTTTTTAACCAATCTTGTGCATCCAATAGGTGTGTTTGTGTCATTGGATGATCAATTAGGTCATTTTCGTCCTCCCTAGGCTTATTCTTGTTCAATTAGGGTTTTTAACCAATCTTGTGCATCCAATAGGTTTGTTTGTGTCATTGGATGATAAATTAGGTCATTTACGTCCTCGCTAGGCTTATTCTTGTCCAATTAGGGTTTTTAACCAATCTTGTGCATCCAATAGGTGTGTTTGTGTCATTGGATGATCAATTTGATCATTTTGATCCACCCTAGGCTTATTCTTGTCCAATTAGGGATTTTGACCAATCTTGTGCATCCAATAAGTTCATTTGTGTTATTGAATTAACATTTAGGTCATTTTCGTCCTACCTAGACATATTCTTGTCCAATTAGGGTTTTTAACCAATCTTGTGCATCCAATAGGTGTGTTTGTGTCATTGGATGATCAATTAGGTCATTTTCGTCCTCCCTAGGCTTATTCTTGTTCAATTAGGGTTTTTAACCAATCTTGTGCATCCAATAGGTTTGTTTGTGTCATTGGATGATAAATTAGGTCATTTTCGTCCTCCCTAGGCTTATTCTTTTCTAATTAGGGTTTTTAACCAATCTTGTGCATCCAATAGGTGTGTTTGTGTCATTGGATGATCAATTAGGTCATTTTCGTCCTCCATAGGCTTATTCTTGTCCAATTAGGGTTTTTAACCAATCTTGTGCATCCAATAGGTGTGTTTGTGTCATTGGATGAACATTTAGGTCATTTTCGTCCTCCCTAGGCTTATTCTTGTCCAATTAGGGTTTTTAACCAATCTTGTGCATCCAATAAGTTCCTTTGTGTCATTGGTTTAACATTTAGGTCATTTTCGTCCTCCCTAGGCTTATTCTTGTCCAATTAGGGTTTTTAACCAATCTTGTGCATCCAATAAGTTCATTTGTGTCATTGGATTAACATTTAGGTCATTTTCGTCCTCCCTAGGCTTATTCTTGTCCCATTAGGGTTTTTAACCAATCTTGTGCATCCAATAGGTGTGTTTGTGTCATTGGATGATCAATTAGGTCATTTTCGTCCTCCCTAGGCTTATTCTTGTCCAATTAGGGTTTTTAACCAATCTTGTGCATCCAATAAGTCTGTTTGTGTCATTGGATGATCAATTAGGTCATTTTCGTCCTCCCTAGGCTTATTCTTGTCCAATTAGGGTTTTTAACCAATCTTGTGCATCCAATAGGTGTGTTTGTGTCATTGGATGATCAATTAGGTCATTTTCGTCCTCCCTAGGCTTATTCTTGTCCAATTAGGGTTTTTAACCAATCTTGTGCATCCAATAAGTTGAGTTGTGTCATTAGATTAACATTTAGGTCATTTTCATTCCCCCTAGGCTTATTCTTGTCGAATTAGGTTTTTAACCAATCTTGTGCATCCAATAAGTTCATTTGTGTCATTGGATTCACATTTAGGTCATTTTCGTCCTCCCTAGGCATATTCTTGTCCAATTAGGGTTTTTAACCAATCTTGTGCATCCAATAGGTGTGTTTGTGTCATTGGATTATCAATTAGGTCATTTTCGTCCTCCCTAGGCTTATTCATGTCCAATTAGGGTTTTTAACCAATCTTGTGCATCCAATAGCTGTGTTTGTGTCATTGGATTAACATTTAGGTCATTTTTGTCCTCCCTAGGCATATTCTTGTCCAATTAGAGTTTTAGACCAATCTTGTGCATCCAATAGGTGTGTTTCTGTCATTGGATGATCAATTAGGTCATTTTCGTCCTTCCTAGGCTTATTCTTGTCCAATTAGGGTTTTTAACCAATCTTGTGCATCTAATAGGTGTGTTTGTGTCATTGGATGATCAATTAGGTCATTTTCGTCCTCCCTAGGCATATTCTTGTCCAATTAGGGTTTTTAACCAATCTTGTGCATCCAATAGGTGTGTTTGTGTCATTGGATGATCAATTAGGTCATTTTCGTCCTCCCTAGGCTTATTCTTGTCCAATTAGGGTTTTTAACCAATCTTGTGCATCCAATAGGTGTGTTTGTGTCATTGGATGATCAATTAGGTCATTTTCGTCCTCCCTAGGTCATTTTCGTCCTCCCTAGGCTTATTCTTGTCCAATTAGGGTTTTTAACCAATCTTGTGCATCCAATAAGTTCATTTGTGTCATTGGATTAACATTTAGGTCATTTTCGTCCTCCCTAGGCATATTCTTGTCCAATTAGGGTTTTTAAGCAATCTTGTGCATCCAATAGGTGTGTTTGTGTCATTGGATGATCAATTTAGGTCATTTTCGATCTCTCTAGGCACATTCTTGTCCAATTAGGGTTTTTAACCAATCTTGTGCATCCAATAGGTGTGTTTGTGTCATTGGATGATCAATTAGGTCATTTTCGTCCTCCCTAGGCTTATTCTTGTCCAATTAGGGTTTTTAACCAACCTTGTGCATCCAATAGGTGTGCTTGTGTCATTGGATGATCAATTAGGTCATTTTCGTCCTCCCTAGGCTTATTCTTGTCCAATTAGGGTTTTTAACCAATCTTGTGCATCCAATAGGTGTGTTTGTGTCATTGGATGATCAATTAGGTCATTTTCGTCCTCCCTAGGCTTATTCTTGTCCAATTAGGGTTTTTAACCAATCTTGTGCATCCAATAGGTGTGTTTGTGTCATTGGATGATCAATTAGGTCATTTTCGTCCTCCCTAGGCTTATTCTTGTCCAATTAGGGTTTTTAACCAATCTTGTGCATCGAATAGGTGTGTTTGTGTCATTGGATGATCAATTATGTCATTTTCGTCCTCCCTAGGCTTATTCTTGTCCAATTAGGGTTTTTAACCAATCTTGTGCATCCAATAGGTGTGTTTGTGTCATTGGATGATCAATTAGGTCATTTTCGCCCTCCCGAGGCTTATTCTCGACCAATTAAGGTTTTTAACCAATCTTGTGCATCCAATAGGTTCATTTGTGTCAATGGATTAACATTTAGGTCATTTTCGTCCTCCATAGTCATATTCTTGTCCAATTAGGGTTTTTAACCAATCTTGTGCATCCAATAGGTGTGTTTGTGTCATTGGATGATCAATTAGGTCATTATCGTCCTCCTAGGCGTATTCTTGTCCAATTAGGGTTTTTAACCAATCTTGTGCATCCAATAGGTGTGTTTGTGTCATTGGATGATCAATTAGGTCATTTTCGTCCTCCCTAGGCTTATTCTTGTTCAATTAGGGTTTTTAACCAATCTTGTGCATCAATAGGTTTGTTTGTGTCATTGGATGATAAATTAGGTCATTTTCGTCCTCCCTAGGCTTATTCTTGTCCAATTAGGGTTTTTAACCAATCTTGGGCATCCAATAGGTGTGTTTGTGTCATTGGATGATCAATTAGATCATTTTGATCCACCCTAGGCTTATTCTTGTCCAATTAGGGTTTTTGACAAATCTTGTGCATCCAATAAGTTCATTTGTGTCATTGAATTAACATTTAGGTCATTTTCGTCCTCCCTAGACATATTCTTGTCCAGTTAGGGTTTTTAACCAATCTTGTGCATCCAATAGGTGTGTTTGTGTCATTGGATGATGAATTAGGTCATTTTCGTCCTCCCTAGGCATATTCTTTTCCAATTAGGGTTTTTAACCAATCTTGTGCATCCAATAGGTTTATTTGTGTCATTGGATGATAAATTAGGTCATTTTCGTTCTCCCTAGGCTTATTCTTGTCCAATTAGGGTTTTTAACCAATCTTGTGCATCCAATAGGTGTGTTTGTGTCATTGGATGATCAATTAGATTATTTTGATCCACCCTAGGCTTATTCTTGTCCAATTAGGGTTTTTAACCAATCTTGTGCATCCAATAAGTGCATTTGTGTCATTGAATTAACATTTAGGTCATTTTCGTCCTCCCTAGGCATATTCTTGTCCAATTAGGGTTTTTAATCAATCTTGTGCATCCAATAGGTGTGTTTGTGTCATTGGATGATCAATTAGGTCATTTTCTTCATCCCTAGGCTTATTCTTGTCCAATTAGGGTTTTTAAACAATCTTGTGCATCCAATAGGTGTGTTTGTGTCATTGGATGATCAATTAGGTCATTTTCGCCCTCCCGAGGCTTATTCTCGACCAATTAAGGTTTTTAACCAATCTTGTGCATCCAATAGGTTCATTTGTGTCATTGGATTAACATTTAGGTCATTTTCGTCCTCCCTAGTCATATTCTTGTCCAATTATGGTTTTTAACCAATCTTGTGCATCCAATAGGTGTGTTTGTGTCATTGGATGATCAATTAGGTCATTATCGTCCTCCTAGGCGTATTCTTGTCCAATTAGGGTTTTTAACCAATCTTGTGCATCCAATAGGTTTGTTTGTGTCATTGGATGATAAATTAGGTCATTTTCGTCCTCGCTAGGCTTATTCTTGTCCAATTAGGGTTTTTAACCAATCTTGTGCATCCAATAGGTGTGTTTGTGTCATTGGATGATCAATTAGATCATTTTGATCCACCCTAGGCTTATTCTTGTCCAATTAGGGTTTTTGACCAATCTTTTGCATCCAATAAGTTCATTTGTGTCATTGAAGTAACATTTAGGTCATTTTCGTCCCCCCTAGACATATTCTTGTCCAGTTAGGGTTTTTAACCAATCTTGTGCATCCAATAGGTGTGTTTGTGTCATTGGATGATCAATTAGGTCATTTTCGTCCTCCCTAGGCATATTCTTTTCCAATTAGGGTTTTTAACCAATATTGTGCATCCAATAGGTGTGTTTGTGTCATTGGATGATCAATTAGGTCATTTTCGTCCTCCCTAGGCTTATTCTTGTCCAATTAGGGTTTTAACCAGTCTTGTGCATCCAATAGGTGTGCTTGTGTCATTAGATGATCAATTAGGTCATTTTCTTCATCCCTAGGCTTATTCTTGTCCAATTAGGGTTTTTAACCAATCTTGTGCATCCAATAAGTTCATTTGTGTCATTGAATTAACATTTAGGTCATTTTCGTCCTCCCTAGGCATATTCTTGTCCAATTAGGGTTTTTAACCAATCTTGTGCATCCAATAGGTGTGTTTGTGTTATTCGATGATCAATTAGGTCATTTTCATCCTCCCTAGGCTTATTCTTGTCCAATTAGGGTTTTTAACACATCTTGTGCATCAAATAGGTGTGCTTGTGTCTTTGGATGATCAATTAGGTCATTTTCGTCCTCCCGAAGCTTATTCTTGTCCAATTAGGGTTTCTAACCAATCTTGTGCATCCAATAGGTGTGTTTGTGTCATTGGATGATCAATTAGGTCATTTTCGCCCTCCCGAGGCTTATTCTCAACCTATTAGGGTTTTTAACCAATCTTGTGCATCCAATAGGTTCATTTGTGTGATTGGATTAACATTTAGGTCATTTTCGTCCTCCCTAGTCATATTCTTGTCCAATTAGGGTTTTTAACCAATCTTGTGCATCCAATAGGTGTGTTTGTGTCATTGGATGATCAATTAGGTCATTATCGTCCTCCCTAGGTGTATTCTTGTCCAATTAGGGTTTTAACCAATCTTGTGCATCCAATAGGTCTGTTTGTGTCATTGGATGATCAATTAGGTCATTTTCGTCCTCCCTAGGCTTATTCTTGTTCAATTAGGGTTTTTAACCAATCTTGTGCATCCAATAGGTTTGTTTGTGTCATTGGATGATCAATTAGGTCATTTTCGTCCTCCCAAGGCTTATTCTTGTCCAATTAGGGTTTTTAACACATCTTGCGCATCAAATAGGTGTGTTTGTGTCTTTGGATGATCAATTAGGTCATTTTCGTCCTCCCGAAGATTATTCTTGTCCAATTAGGGTTTTTAACCAATCTTGTTCATCAAATAGGTGCGTTTGTGTCATTGGATGATCATTTAGGTCATTATCGTCCTCCCTAGGCGTATTCTTGTCCAATTAGGGTTTTTAACCAATCTTGTGCATCCAATAGTGTGTTTGTGTCATTGGACGATCAATTAGGTCATTTTCGTCCTCCCTAGGCTTATTCTTGTTCAATTAGGGGTTTTAACCAATCTTGTGCATCCAATAGGTTTGTTAGTGTCATTGGATGATCAATTAGGTCATTTTCGTCCTCCCTAGGCCTATTCTTGTCCAATTACGGTTTTTAACCAATCTTGTGCATCCAATAGGTGTGTTTGTGTCATTGGATGATCAATTAGATCATTTTGATCCACCCTAGGTTTATTCTTCTCCAATTAGGGTTTTTAACCAATCTTGTGCATCCAATAGGTGTGTTTGTGTCATTGGATGATCAATTAGATCATTTTGATCCACCCTAGGTTTATTCTTCTCCAATTAGGGTTTTTAACCAATCTTGTGCATCCAATAAGTTCATTTGTGTCATTGGATTAACATTTAGGTCATTTTCGTCCTCACTAGGCATATTCTTGTCCAATTAGGGTTTTTAACCAATCTTGAGCATCCAATAGGTGTGTTTATGTCATTGGATGATCAATTAGGTCATTTTCGTCCTCTCTAGGCTTATTCTTGTCCAATTAGGGTTTTTAACCAATCTTGTGCATCCAATAGGTGTGTTTGTGTCATTGGATGATCAATTAGGTCATTTTCGTCCTCCCGAAGCTTATTCTCGACCAATTACGGTTTTTAACCAATCTTGTTGATCCAATAGGTTCATTTGTGTCATTGGATTAACATTTAGGTCATTTTCGTCCTCCCTAGTCATATTCATATCCAATTATGGTTTTTAACCAATCTTGTGCATCCAATAGGTTTGTTTGTGTCATTGGATGATAAATTAGGTCATTTTCGTCCTCCCTAGGCTTATTCTTGTCCAATTAGGGTTTTTGACAAATCTTGTGCATCCAATAAGTTCATTTGTGTCATTGAATTAACATTTAGGTCATTTTCGTCCTCCCTAGACATATTCTTGTCCAGTTAGGGTTTTTAACCAATCTTGTGGATCCAATAGGTGTGTTTGTGTCATTGGATGATCAATTAGGTCATTTTCGTCCTCCCTAGGCATATTCTTTTCCAATTAGGGTTTTTAACCAATCTTGTGCATCCAATAGGTTTATTTGTGTCATTGGATGATAAATTAGGTCATTTTCGTCCTCCCTAGGCTTATTCTTGTCCAATTAGGGTTTTTAACCAATCTTGTGCATCCAATAGGTGTGTTTGTGTCATTGGATGATCAATTAGATCATTTTGATCCAACCTAGGCTTATTCTTGTCCAATTAGGGTTTTTAACCAATCTTGTGCATCCAATAAGTTCATTTGTGTCATTGAATTAACATTTAGGTCATTTTCGTCCTCCCTAGGCATATTCTTGTCCAATTAGGGCTTTTAATCAATCTTGTGCATCCAATAGGTGTGTTTGTGTCATTGGATGATCAATTAGGTCATTTTCGTCCTCCCTAGGCTTATTCTTGTCCAATTAGGGTTTTTAACCAATCTTGTGCATCCAATAGGTGTGTTTGTGTCATTGGATGATCAATTAGGTCATTTTCGCCCTCCCGAGGCTTATTCTCGACCAATTAAGGTTTTTAACCAATCTTGTGCATCCAATAGGTTCATTTGTGTCAATGGATTAACATTTAGGTCATTTTCGTCCTCCATAGTCATATTCTTGTCTAATTAGGGTTTTTAACCAATCTTGTGCATCCAATAGGTGTGTTTGTGTCATTGGATGATCAATTAGGTCATTATCGTCCTCCTAGGCGTATTCTTGTCCAATTAGGGTTTTTAACCAATCTTGTGCATCCAATAGGTGTGTTTGTGTCATTGGATGATCAATTAGGTCATTTTCGTCCTCTCTAGGCTTATTCTTGTTCAATTAGGGTTTTTAACCAATCTTGTGCATCCAATAGGTTTGTTTGTGTCATTGGATGATAAATTAGGTCATTTTCGTCCTCCCTAGGCTTATTCTTGTCCAATTAGGGTTTTTAACCAATCTTGGGCATCCAATAGGTGTGTTTGTGTCATTGGATGATCAATTAGATCATTTTGATCCACCCTAGGCTTATTCTTGTCCAATTAGGGTTTTTGACAAATCTTGTGCATCCAATAAGTTCATTTGTGTCATTGAATTAACATTTAGGTCATTTTCGTCCTCCCTAGACATATTCTTGTCCAGTTATGGTTTTTAACCAATCTTGTGGATCCAATAGGTGTGTTTGTGTCATTGGATGATCAATTAGGTCATTTTCGTCCTCCCTAGGCATATTCTTTTCCAATTAGGGTTTTTAACCAATCTTGTGCATCCAATAGGTTTATTTGTGTCATTGGATGATAAATTAGGTCATTTTCGTCCTCCCTAGGCTTATTCTTGTCCAATTAGGGTTTTTAACCAATCTTGTGCATCCAATAGGTGTGTTTGTGTCATTGGATGATCAATTAAATCATTTTGATCCACCCTAGGCTTATTCTTGTCCAATTAGGGTTTTTAACCAATCTTGTGCATCCAATAAGTGCATTTGTGTCATTGAATTAACATTTAGGTCATTTTCGTCCTCCCTAGGCATATTCTTGTCCAATTAGGGTTTTTAATCAATCTTGTGCATCCAATAGGTGTGTTTGTGTCATTGGATGGTCAATTAGGTCATTTTCGTCCTCCCTAGGCTTATTCTTGTCCAATTAGGGTTTTTAACCAATCTTGTGCATCCAATAGGTGTGTTTGTGTCATTGGATGATCAATTAGGTCATTTTCGCCCTCCCGAGGCTTATTCTCGACCAATTAAGGTTTTTAACCAATCTTGTGCATCCAATAGGTTCATTTGTGTCATTGGATTAACATTTAGGTCATTTTCGACCTCCCTAGTCATATTCTTGTCCAATTAGGGTTTTTAACCAATCTTGTGCATCCAATAGGTGTGTTTGTGTCATTGGATGATCAATTAGATCATTATCGTCCTCCTAGGCGTATTCTTGTCCAATTAGGGTTTTTAACCAATCTTGTGCATCCAATAGGTGTGTTTGTGTCATTGGATGATCAATTAGGTCATTTTCGTCCTCCCTAGGCTTATTCTTGTTCAATTAGGGTTTTTAACCAATCTTGTGCATCCAATAGGTTTGTTTGTGTCATTGGATGATAAATTAGGTCATTTTCGTCCTCCCTAGGCTTATTCTTGTCCAATTAGGGGTTTTAACCAATCTTGTGCATCCAATAGGTGTGTTTGTGTCATTGGATGATGAATTAGATCATTTTGATCCACCCTAGGCTTATTCTTGTCCAATTAGGGTTTTTGACCAATCTTGTGCATCCAATAAGTTCATTTGTGTCATTGAATTAACATTTAGGTCATTTTCGTCCTCCCTAGACATATTCTTGTCCAGTTAGGGTTTTTAACCAATCTTGTGCATCCAATAGGTGTGTTTGTGTCATTGGATGATCAATTAGGTCATTTTCGTCCTCCCTAGGCATATTCTTTTCCAATTAGGTTTTTTAACCAATATTGTGCATCCAATAGGTGTGTTTGTGTCATTGGATGATCAATTAGGTCATTTTCGTCGTCCCTAGGCTTATTCTTGTCCAATTAGGGTTTTAACCAGTCTTGTGCATCCAATAGGTGTGCTTGTGTCATTGGATGATCAATTAGGTCATTTTCTTCATCCCTAGGCTTATTCTTGTCCAATTAGGGTTTTTAACCAATCTTGTGCATCCAATAAGTTCATTTGTGTCATTGAATAAACATTTAGGTCATTTTCGTCCTCCCTAGGCATATTCTTGTCCAATTAGGGATTTTAACCAATCTTGTGCATCCAATAGGTGTGTTTGTGTTATTCGATGATCAATTAGGTCATTTTCATCCTCCCTAGGCTTATTCTTGTCCAATTAGGGTTTTTAACACATCTTGTGCATCAAATAGGTGTGCTTGTGTCTTTGGATGATCAATTAGGTCATTTTCGTCCTCCCTAGACTTATTCTTGTTCAATTAGGGTTTTTAACCAATCTTGTGCATCCAATAGGTGTGTTTGTGTTATTCGATGATCAATTAGGTCATTTTCATCCTCCCTAGGCTTATTCTTGTCCAATTAGGGTTTTTAACACATCTTGTGCATCAAATAGGTGTGCTTGTGTCTTTGGATGATCAATTAGGTCATTTTCGTCCTCCCGAAGCTTATTCTTGTCCAATTAGGGTTTTTAACCAATCTTGTGCATCCAATAGGTGTGTTTGTGTCATTGGATGATCAATTAGGTCATTTTCGCCCTCCCGAGGCTTATTCTCAACCTATTAGGGTTTTTAACCAATCTTGTGCATCCAATAGGTTCATTTGTGTGATTGGATTAACATTTAGGTCATTTTCGTCCTCCCTAGTCATATTCCTGTCCAATTAGGGTTTTTAACCAATCTTGTGCATCCAATAGGTGTGTTTGTGTCATTGGATGATCAATTAGGTCATTATCGTCCTCCCTAGGTGTATTCTTGTCCAATTAGGTATTTAACCAATCTTGTGCATCCAATAGGTGTGTTTGTGTCATTGGATGATCAATTAGGTCATTTTCGTCCTCCCTAGGCTTATTCTTGTTCAATTAGGGTTTTTAACCAATCTTGTGCATCCAATAGGTTTGTTTGTGTCATTGGACGATCAATTAGGTCATTTTCGTCCTCCCAAGGCTTATTCTTGTCCAATTAGGGTTTTTAACACATCTTGTGCATCAAATAGGTGTGTTTGTGTCTTTGGATGATCAATTAGGTCATTTTCGTCCTCCCGAAGATTATTGTTGTCCAATTAGGGTTTTTAACCAATCTTGTTCATCCAATAGGTGCGTTTGTGTCATTGGATGATCATTTAGGTCATTATCGTCCTCCCTAGGCGTATTCTTGTCCAATTAGGGTTTTTAACCAATCTTGTGCAGCCAATAGTGTGTTTGTGTCATTGGATGATCAATTAGGTCATTTTCGTCCTCCCTAGGCTTATTCTTGTTCAATTAGGGGTTTTAACCAATCTTGTGCATCCAATAGGTTTGTTAGTGTCATTGGATGATCAATTAGGTCATTTTCGTCCTCCCTAGGCTTATTCTTCTCCAATTAGGGTTTTTAACCAATCTTGTGCATCCAATAAGTTCATTTGTGTCATTGGATTAACATTTAGGTCATTTTCGTCCTCACTAGGCATATTCTTGTCCAATTAGGGTTTTTAACCAATCTTGAGCATCCAATAGGTGTGTTTATGTCATTGGATGATCAATTAGGTCATTTTTGTCCTCTCTAGGCTTATTCTTGTCCAATTAGGGTTTTTAACCAATCTTGTGCATCCAATAGGTGTGTTTGTGTCATTGAATGATCAATTGGGTCATTTTCGTCCTCCCGAAGCTTATTCTCGACCAATTAGGGTTTTTAACCAATCTTGTGGATCCAATAGGTTCATTTGTGTCATTGGATTAACATTTAGGTCATTTTCGTCCTCCCTAGTCATATTCATATCCAATTATGGTTTTTAACCAATCTTGTGCATCCAATAGGTGTGTTTGTGACATTGGATGATCAATTAGGTCATTTTCGTCCTCCCTAGGCTTATTCTTGTTCAATTAGGGTTTTTAACCAATCTTGTGCATCCAATAGGTGTGTTTGTGTCATTGGATGATCAATTAGGTCATTTTCGTCCTCCCTAGGCTTATTCTTGTTCAATTAGGGTTTTTAACCAATCTTGTGCATCCAATAGGTTTGTTTGTGTCATTGGATGATCAATTACGTCATTTTCGTCCTCTCTAGGCTTATTGTTGTCCAATTAGGGTTTTTAACCAATCTTGTGCATCCAATAGGTGTGTTTGTGTCATTGGATGATCAATTAGGTCATTTTCGTCCTCCCGAAGCTTATTCTCGACCAATTAGGGTTTTTAACCAATCTTGTGGATCCAATAGGTTCATTTGTGTCATTGGATTAACATTTAGGTCATTTTCGTCCTCCCTAGTCATATTCATATCCAATTATGGTTTTTAACCAATCTTGTGCATCCAATAGGTGTGTTTCTGTCATTGGATGATCAATTAGGTCATTTTCGTCCTCCCTAGACTTATTCTTGTTCAATTAGGGTTTTTAACCAATCTTGTGCATCCAATAGGTGTGTTTGTGTCATTGGATGATCAATTAGGTCATTTTCGTCCTCCCTAGGCTTATTCTTGTTCAATTAGGGTTTTTAACCAATCTTGTGCATCCAATAGGTATGTTTGTGTCATTGGATGATCAATTACGTCATTTTCGTCCTCCCTAGGCTTATTCTTGTCCAATTAGGGTTTTTAACCCATCTTGTGCATCAAATAGGTGTGTTTGTGTCTTTGGATGATCAATTAGGTCATTTTCGTCCTCCTGAAGCTTATTCTCGACCAATTACGGTTTTTAATCAATCTTGTGCATCCAATAGGTTCATTTGTGTCATTGGATTAACATTTAGGTCATTTTCGTCCTCCCTAGTCATATTCTTATCCAATTAGGGTTTTTAACCAATCTTGTGCATCCAATAGGTGTGTTTGTGTCATTGGATGATCAATTAGGTCATTTTTGTCCTCCATAGTCATATTCTTATCCAATTAGGGTTTTTAACCAATCTTGTGCATCCAATAGGTGTGTTTGTGTCATTGGATGATCAATTAGGTCATTTTCGTCCTCCCTAGGCTTATTCTTGTCCAATTAGGGTTTTTAACCAATCTTGTGCATCCAATAGGTGTGTTTGTGTCATTGGATGATCAATTAGGTCATTTTTGTCCTCCCTAGGCTTATTTTTGTCCAATTAGTGTTTTTAACCAATCTTGTGCATCCAATAAGTTCATTTGTGTCATTGGATGATCAATTAGGTCAATTTCGTCCTCCCTAGGCATATTCATGTCCAACTATGGTTTTTAACCAATCTTGTGCATCCAATAGGTGTGTTTGTGTCATTGGATGATCAATTAGGTCATTTTCGTCCTCCCTAGGCTTATTCTTGTCCAATTAGGGTTTTTAACCAATCTTGTGCATCCAATAGGTGTGTTTGTGTCATTGGATGATCAATTAGGTCATTTTCGTCCTCCCTAGGCTTATTCTTGTCCAATTAGGGTTTTTAACCAATCTTGTGCATCCAATAGGTGTGTTTGTGTCATTGGATGATCAATTAGGTCATTTTTATCCTCCCTAGGCTTATTCTTGTCCAATTAGGATTTTTAACCAATCTTGTGCATCCAATAGGTGTGTTTGTGTCATTGGATGATCAATTAGGTCATTTTTATCCTCCCTAGGCTTATTCTTGTCCAATTAGGATTTTTAACCAATCTTGTGCATCCAATAGGTGTGTTTGTGTCATTGGATGATCAATTAGGTCATTTTCGTCCTCCCTAGGCTTATTCTTGTCCAATTAGGGTTTTTAACCAATCTTGTGCATCCAATAGGTGTGTTTGTGTCATTGGATGATCAATTAGGTCATTTTCGTCCACCCTAGGCTTATTCTTGTCCAATTAGGGTTTTTAACTAATTTTGTGCATCCAATAAGTTCATTTGTGTCATTGGATGATCAATTAGGTAATTTTCGTCCTCCCTAGGCATATTCTTGTACAACTAGGGTTTTTAACCAATCTTGTGCATCCAATAAGTTCATTTGTGACATTGGATGACCAATTAGGTCATTTTCGTCCTCCCTAGGCATATTCTTGTCCAACTAGGGTTTTTAACCAATCTTGTGCATCCAATAGGTGTGTTTGTGTCATTGGATGATCAATTAGGTCATTTTCGTCCTCCCTAGGCCTATTCTTGACCAATTAGGGTTTTTAACCAATCTTGTGCATCCAATAGGTGTGTTTGTGTCATTGGATGATCAATTAGGTCATTTTCGTCCTCCCTAGACTTATTCTTGTCCAATTAGGGTTTTTAACCAATCTTGTGCATCCAATAGGTGTGTTTGTGTCATTGGATGATCAATTAGGTCATTTTCGTCCTCCCTAGGCATATTCTTGTCCAATTAGGGTTTTTAACCAATCTTGTGCATCCAATAGGTGTGTTTGTGTCATTGGATGATCAATTAGGTCATTTTCGTCCTCCGTAGGCTTATTCATGTCCAATTAGGGTTTTAACCAAATCTTGTGCATCCAATAAGTTTGTTTGTGTCATTGAATTAATATTTAGGTCATTTTCGTACTCCCTAGGCATATTCTTGTCCAATTAGGGTTTTTAACCAATCTTGTGCATTCAATAGGTGTATTTGTGTCATTGGATGATCAATTTGGTCATTTTCGTCCTCCCTAGGCATATTCTTGTCCAATTAGGGTTTTTCACCAATCTTGTGCATCCAATAGGTGTGTTTGTGTCATTGGATGATCAATTTGGTCATTTTCATCCTCCCTAGGCTTATTCTTGTCCAATTAGGGTTTTTTACCAATCTTGTGCATCCAATAGGTGTGTTTGTGTCATTGGATGATCAATTAGGTCATTTTCGTCCTCCCTAGGCTTATTCTTGTCCAATTAGGGTTTTTAACCAATCTTGTGCATCCAATAGGTGTGTTTGTGTCATTGGATGATCAATTTAGGTCATTTTAGTTCTCCCTAGGCAAATTCTTGTCCAATTAGGGTTTTTAACCATTCTTGTGCATCCAATAGGTGTGTTTGTGTCATTGGATGATCAATTAGGTCATTTTCGTCCTCCCTAGGCTTATTCTTGTCCAATTAGGGTTTTTAACCAATCTTGTGCATCCAATAGGTGTGTTTGTGTCATTGGATGATCAATTAGGTCATTTTCGTCCTCCCTAGGCTTATTCTTGTCCAATTAGGGTTTTTAACCAATCTTGTGCATCCAATAGGTGTGTTTGTGTCATTGGATGATCAATTAGGTCATTTTCGTCCTCCCTAGGGTTATTCTTGTCCAATTAAGGTTTTTAACCAATCTTGTGCATCCAATAGGTGTGTTTGTGTCATTGGATGATCAATTAGGTCATTTTCGTCCTCCCTAGGCTTATTCTTGTCCAATTAGGGTTTTTAACAAATCTTGTGCATCCAATAATTTCATTTGTGTCATTGGATGATCAATTAGGTCATTTTCGTCCTCCATATGTATATTCTTGTACAACTAGGGTTTTTAACCAATCTTGTGCATCTAATAAGTTCATATGTGTAATTGGATGATCAATTAGGTCATTTTCGTCCTCCCTAGGCATATTCTTGTCCAACTAGGGTTTTTAACCAATCTTCTGCATCCAATAGGTGTGTTTGTGTCATTGGATGATCAATTAGGTCATTTTCGTCCTCCCTAGGCTTATTCTTGTCCAATTAGGGTTTTTAACCAATCTTGTGCATCCAATAGGTGTGTTTGTGTCATTGGATGATCAATTAGGTCATTTTCGTCCTCCCTAGGCTTATTCTTGTTCAATTAGGGTTTTTAACCAATCTTGTGCATCCAATAGGTTGGTTTGTGTCATTAGATGATCAATTTTGTCATTTTCGTCCTCCCTAGGCTTATTCTTGTCCAATTAGGGTTTTTAACCAATCTTGTGCATCCAATAGGTGTGTTTGTGTCATTGGATGATCAATTAGGTCATTTTCATCCTCCCTAGGCTTATTCTTGTCCAATTAGGGTTTTTAACCAATCTTGTGCATCCAATAGGTGAGTTTGTGTCATTGGATGATCAATTAGGTCATTTTCTTCCTCCCTAGGCTTATTCTTGTCCAATTAGGGTTTTTAACCAATCTTGTTCCTCCAATAGGTGTGTTTGTTCATTGGATGATTAATTAGGTCATTTTCGTCCTCCCGAAGCTTATTCTCGACCAATTAGGGTTTTTAACCTATCTTGTGCATGCAATAGGTTCATTTGTGTCATTGGATTAACATTTAGGTCATTTTCGTCCTCCCTAGTCATATTCTTATCCAATTAGGGTTTTTAACCAATCTTGTGCATCCAATAGGTGTGTTTGTGTCATTGGATGATCAATTAGGTCATTTTGATCCTCCCTAGGCTTATTCTTGTCCAATTAGGGTTTTTAACCAATCATGTGCATCAAATAAGTTCATTTGTGTCATTGAATTAACATTTAGGTCATCTTCGTCCTCCCTAGTCATATTCTTATCCAATTAGGGTTTTTAACCAATCTTATGCATCCAATAGGTGTGTTTGTGTCATTGGATGATCAATTAGGTCATTTTCGTCCTCCCTAGGCTTATTCTTGTCCAATTAGGGTTTTTAACCAATCTTGTGCATCCAATAGGTGTGTTTGTGTCATTGGATGATCAATTAGGTCATTTTCTTCCTCCCTAGGCTTATTCTTGTCCAATTAGGGTTTTTAACCAATCTTGTGCATCCAATAGGTGTGTTCGTGTCATTGGATGATCAATTAGGTCATTTTCGTCCTCCCGAAGCTTATTCTCGACCAATTAGGGTTTTTAACCAATCTTGTGCACCCAATAAGTTCATTTGTGTCATTGAATTAACATTTAGGTCATTTTCGTCCTCCCTAGTCATATTCTTATCCAATTATGGTTTTTAACCAATCTTGTGCATCCAATAGGTGTGTTTGTGTCATTGGATGATCAATTAGGTCATTTTCGTCCTCCCTAGGCTTATTCTTGTTCAATTAGGGTTTTTAACCAATCTTGTGCATCCAATAGGTGTGTTTGTGTTATTGGATGATCAATTAGGTCATTTTCGTCCTCCCTAGGCATATTCTTTTCCAATTAGGGTTTGTAACCAATCTTGTGCATCCAATAGGTTTGTTTGTGTCATTGGATGATCAATTACGTCATTTTCGTCCTCCCTTGGCTTATTCTGGTCCAATTAGGGTTTTTAACCCATCTTGTGCATCAAATAGGTGTGTTTGTGTCTTTGGATAATCAATTAGGTCATTTTCGTCCTCTTGAAGCTTATTCTCGACCAATTACGGTTTTTAATCAATCTTGTGCATCCAATAGGTTCATTTGTGTCATTGGATTAACATTTAGGTCATTTTCGTCCTCCCTAGTCATATTCTTATCCAATTAGGGTTTTTAACCAATCTTGTGCATCCAATAGGTGTGTTTGTGTCATTGGATGATCAATTAGGTCATTTTCGTCCTCCCTAGGCTTATTCTTGTTCAATTAGGGTTTTTAACCAATCTTGTGCATCCAATAGGTTTTTTTTGTGTCATTGGATGATAAATTAGGTCATTTTCGTCCTCCCTAGGCTTATTCTTGTCCAATTAGGGTTTTTAACCAATCTTGTGCATCCAATAGGTGTGTTTGTGTCATTGGATGATCAATTAGATCATTTTGATCCACCCTAGGCTTATTCTTGTCCAATTAGGGTTTTTAACCAATCTTGTGCATCCAATAAGTTCATTTGTGTCATTGAATTAACATTTAGGTCATTTTCGTCCTCCCTAGGCATATTCTTGTCCAATTAGGGTTTTTAACCAATCTTGAGCTTCCAATAGGTGTGTTTGTGTCATTGGATGATCAATTAGGTCATTTTGATCCTCCCTAGGCTTATTCTTGTCCAATTAGGGTTTTTAACCAATCTTGTGCATCCAATAAGTTCATTTGTGTCATTGGATTAACATTTAGGTCATTTTCGTCCTCCGTAGGCATATTCTTGTCCAATTAGGGTTTTTAACCAATCTTGAGCATCCAATAGGTGTGTTTATGTCATTGGATGATCAATTAGGTCATTTTCGTCCTCTCTAGGCTTATTTTTGTCCAATTAGGGTTTTTAACCAATCTTGTGGATCCAATAGGTGTGTTTGTGTCATTGGATGATCAATTAGGTCATTTTCGTCCTCCCGAAGCTTATTCTCGACCAATTAGGGTATTTAACCAATCTTGTGGATCCAATAGGTTCATTTGTGTCATTGGATTAACATTTAGGTCATTTTCGTCGTCCCTAGTCATATTCTTATCCAATTAGGGTTTTTAACAAATCTTGTACATCCAATAGGTGTGTTTGTGTCATTGGATGATCAATTAGGTCATTTTCCTCCTCCCGAAGCTTATTCTCGACCAATTAGGGTTTTTACCCAATCTTGTGCATCCAATAGGTTCATTTGTGTCATTGGATTAACTTTAGGTCATTTTCGTCCTCCCTAGTCATATTCATATCCAATTATGGTTTTTAACCAATCTTGTGCATCCAATAGGTGTGTTTGTGTCATTGGTTGATCAATTAGGTCATTTTCGTCCTCCCTAGGCTTATTCTTGTTCAATTAGGGTTTTTAACCAATCTTGTGCATCCAATAGGTGTGTTTGTGTCATTGGATGATCAATTAGGTCATTTTCGTCCTCCCTAGGCTTATTCTTGTTCAATTAGGGTTTTTAACCAATCTTGTGCATCCAATAGGTTTGTTTGTGTCATTGGATGATCAATTACGTCATTTTCGTCCTCCCTAGGCTTATTCTTGTCCTATTAGGGTTTTTAACCCATCTTGTGCATCAAATAGGTGTGTTTGTGTCTTTGGATGATCAATTAGGTCATTTTCGTCCTCCTGAAGCTTATTCTCGACCAATTATGGTTTTTAATCAATCTTGTGCATCCAATAGGTTCATTTGTGTCATTGGATTAACATTTAGGTCATTTTCGTCCTCCCTAGTCATATTCTTATCCAATTAGGGTTTTTAACCAATCTAGTGCATCCAATAGGTGTGTTTGTGTCATTGGATGATCAATTAGGTCATTTTCGTCCTCCCTAGGCTTATTCTTGTTCAATTAGGGTTTTTAACCAATCTTGTGCATCCAATAGGTTTGTTTGTGTCATTGGATGATCAATTATGTCATTTTGATCCTCCCTAGGCTTATTCTTGTCCAATTAGGGTTTTTAACCAAACTTGTGCATCCAATAAGTTCATTTGTGTCATTGGATTAACATTTAGGTCATTTTCGTCCTCCCTAGGCATATTCTTGTCCAATTAGGGTTTTTAACCAATCTTGTGCATCCAATAGGTGTGTTTGTGTCATTGGATGATCAATTAGGTCATTTTGATCCTCCCTAGGCTTATTCTTGTCCAATTAGGGTTTTTAACCAATCTTGTGCATCCAATAAGTTCATTTGTGTCATTGGATTAACATTTAGGTCATTTTCGTCCTCCCTAGTCATATTCTTATCCTGTTAGGGTTTTTAACCAATCTTGTGCATCCAATAGGTGTGTTTGTGTCATTGGATGATAAATTAGGTCATTTTCGTCCTCCCTAGGCTTATTCTTGTTCAATTAGGGTTTTTAACCAATCTTGTGCATACAATAGGTGTGTTTGTGTCATTGGATGATCAATTAGGTCATGTTCGTCCTCCCGAAGCTTATTCTCGACCAATTAGGGTTTTTAACCAATCTTGTGAATCCAATAGGTTCATTTGTGTCATTGGTTTAACGTTTAGGTCATTTTCGTCCTCCCTAGTCATATTCTTATCCAATTAGGGTTTTTAACCAATCTTGTGCATCCAATAGGTGTGTTTGTGTCATTGGATGATCAATTAGGTCATTTTCGTCCTCCCTAGGCTTATTCTTGTCCAATTAGGGTTTTTAACTAATCTTGTGCATCCAATAGGTTTATTTGTGTCATTGGATGATCAATTAGGTCATTTTCGTCCTCCCTAGGCATATTCTTGTCCAACTAGGGTTTTTAACCAATCTTGTGCATCCAATAGGTGTGTTTGTGTCATTGGATGATCAATTAGGTCATTTTCGTCCTCCCTAGGCTTATTCTTGTCCAATTAGGGTTTTTAACCAATCTTGTGCATCCAATAGGTGTGTTTGTGTCAATGGATGATCAATTAGGTCATTTTCGTCCTCCCTAGGCTTATTTTTGTCCAATTAGGGTTTTTAAAAAATCTTGTGCATCCAATAAGTTCATTTGTGTCATTGGATGATCAATTAGGTCATTTTCGTCCTCCCTAGGCATATTCTTGTACAACTAGGGTTTTTAACCAATCTTGTGCATCCAATAAGTTTATTTGTGTCATTGGATGATCAATTAGGTCATTTTCGTCCTCCCTAGGCATATTCTTGTCCAACTATGGTTTTTAACCAATCTTGTGCATCCAATAGGTGTGTTTGTGTCATTGGATGATCAATTAGGTCATTTTCGTCCTCCCTAGGCTTATTCTTGTTCAATTAGGGTTTTTAACCAATCTTGTGCATCCAATAGGTGTGTTTGTGTCATTGGATGATCAATTAGGTCATTTTCGTCCTCCCTAGGCTTATTCTTGTTCAATTAGGGTTTTTAACCAATCTTGTGCATCCAATAGGTTTGTTTGTGTCATGGGATGATCAATTAGGTCATTTTGATCCTCCCTAGGCTTATTCTTTTCCAATTAGGGTTTTTAATCAATCTTGTGCATCCAATAAGTGTGTTTGTGTCATTGGATGATCAATTAGGTCATTTTGATCCTCCCTATGCTTATTCTTGTCCAATTAGGGTTTTTAACCAATCTTGTGCATCCAATAAGTTCATTTGTGTCATTGGATTAACATTTAGGTCATTTTCGTCCTCCCTAGTCATATTCTTATCCAATTAGGGTTTTTAACCAATCTTGGGCATCCAATAGGTGTGTTTGTGTCATTGGATGATAATTTAGGTCATTTTCTTCCTCCCTAGGCTTATTCTTGTCCAATTAGGGTTTTTAACCAATCTTGTGCATCCAATAGGTGTGTTTGTGTCATTGGATGATCAATTAGGTCATTTTCGCCCTCCCGAGGCTTATTCTCGACCAATTAAGGTTTTTAACCAATCTTGTGCATCCAATAGGTTCATTTGTGTCATTGGATTAACATTTAAGTCATTTTCGTCCTCCCTAGTCATATTCTTGTTCAATTAGGGTTTTTAACCAATCTTGTGCATCCAATAGGTGTGTTTGTGTCATTGGATGATCAATTAGGTCATATTCGTCCTCCTTAGGCTTATTCTTGTCCAATTAGGGTTTTTAACCAATCTTGTGCATCCAATAGGTGTGTTTGTGTCATTGGATGATCAATTAGGTCATTTTCGTCCTCCCTAGGCTTATTCTTGTCCAATTAGGGTTTTTAACCAATCTTGTGCATCCAATAGGTGTGTTTGTGTCATTGGATGATCAATTAGATCATTTTGATCCACCCTAGGCTTATTCTTGTCCAATTAGGGTTTTTAACCAATCTTGTGCATCCAATAAGTTCATTTGTGTCATTGAATTAACATTTAGGTCATTTTCGTCCTCCCTAGTCATATTCTTATCCAATTAGGGTTTTTAACCAATCTTGTGCATCCAATAGGTGTGTTTGTGTCATTGGATGATCAATTAGGTCATTTTCGTCCTCCCTAGGCTTATTCTTGTTCAATTAGGGTTTTTAACCAATCTTGTGCATCCAATAGGTTTTTTTTGTGTCATTGGATGATAAATTAGGTCATTTTCGTCCTCCCTAGGCTTATTCTTGTCCAATTAGGGTTTTTAACCAATCTTGTGCATCCAATAGGTGTGTTTGTGTCATTGGATGATCAATTAGATCATTTTGATCCACCCTAGGCTTATTCTTGTCCAATTAGGGTTTTTAACCAATCTTGTGCATCCAATAAGTTCATTTGTGTCATTGAATTAACATTTAGGTCAATTTCGTCCTCCCTAGACATATTCTTGTCCAATTAGGGTTTTTAACCAATCTTGTGCATCCAATAGGTGTGTTTGTGTCATTGGATGATCAATTAGGTCATTTTCGTCCTCCATAGGCTTATTCTTGTCCAATTAGGGTTTTTAACCAATCTTGTGCATCCAATAGGTGTGTTTGTGTCAATGGATGATCAATTAGGTCATTTTCGTCCTCCCTAGGCTTATTCTTGTCCAATTAGGGTTTTTAACAAATCTTGTGCATCCAATAATTTCATTTGTGTCATTGGATGATCAATTAGGTCATTTTCGTCCTCCATATGTATATTCTTGTACAACTAGGGTTTTTAACCAATCTTGTGCATCTAATAAGTTCATATGTGTAATTGGATGATCAATTAGGTCATTTTCGTCCTCCCTAGGCATATTCTTGTCCAACTAGGGTTTTTAACCAATCTTCTGCATCCAATAGGTGTGTTTGTGTCATTGGATGATCAATTAGGTCATTTTCGTCCTCCCTAGGCTTATTCTTGTCCAATTAGGGTTTTTAACCAATCTTGTGCATCCAATAGGTGTGTTTGTGTCATTGGATGATCAATTAGGTCATTTTCGTCCTCCCTAGGCTTATTCTTGTTCAATTAGGGTTTTTAACCAATCTTGTGCATCCAATAGGTTTGTTTGTGTCCTTGGATAATCAATTTGGTCATTTTCGTCCTCCCTAGGCTTATTCTTGTTCAATTAGGGTTTTTAACCAATCTTGTGCATCCAATAGGTTTGTTTGTGTCATTGGATGATCAATTAGGTCATTTTCGTCCTCCCTAGGCTTATTCTTGTTCAATTAGGGTTTTTAACCAATCTTGTGCATCCAATAGGTTTGTTTGTGTCATTGGATGATCAATTACGTCATTTTCGTCCTCCCTAGGCTTATTCTTGTCCAATTAGGGTTTTTAACCCATCTTGTGCATCAAATAGGTGTGTTTGTGTCTTTGGATGATCAATTAGGTCATTTTCGTCCTCCTGAAGCTTATTCTCGACCAATTATGGTTTTTAATCAATCTTGTGCATCCAATAGGTTCATTTGTGTCATTGGATTAACATTTAGGTCATTTTCGTCCTCCCTAGTCATATTCTTATCCAATTAGGGTTTTTAACCAATCTAGTGCATCCAATAGGTGTTTTTGTGTCATTGGATGATCAATTAGGTCATTTTCGTCCTCCCTAGGCTTATTCTTGTTCAATTAGGGTTTTTAACCAATCTTGTGCATCCAATAGGTTTGTTTGTGTCATTGGATGATAAATTAGGTCATTTTCGTCCTCCCTAGGCTTATTCTTTTCTAATTAGGGTTTTTAACCAATCTTGTGCATCCAATAGGTGTGTTTGTGTCATTGGATGATCAATTAGGTCATTTTCGTCCTCCATAGGCTTATTCTTGTCCAATTAGGGTTTTTAACCAATCTTGTGCATCCAATAGGTGTGTTTGTGTCATTGGATGATCAATTAGGTCATTTTCTTCCTCCCTAGGCTAATTCTTGTCCAATTAGGGTTTTTAACCAATCTTGTGCATCCAATAGGTGTGTTTGTTTCATTCGATGAACAATTAGATCATTTTGATCCACCCTAGGCTTATTCTTGTCCAATTAGGGCTTTTAACCAATCTTGTTCATCCAATAAGTTCATTTGTGTCTTTGAATTAACATTTAGGTCATTTTCGTCCTCCCTAGACATATTCTTGTCCAATTAGGGTTTTTAACCAATATTGTGCATCCAATAGGTGTGTTTGTGTCATTGGATGATCAATTAGGTCATTTTCTTCCTCCCTAGGCTTATTCTTGTCCAATTAGGGTTTTTAACCAATCTTGTGCATCCAATACGTGTGTTTGTGTCGTTGGATGATCAATTACGTCATTTTGATCCTCCCTAGGCTTATTCATGTCCAATTAGGGTTTTTAACAAATCTTGTGCGTCCAATAAGTTCATTTGTGTCATTGGATTAACATTTAGGTCATTTTCGTTTCCCTAGGCATATTCTTATCCAATTAGGGTTTTTAACCAATCTTGTGCATCCAATAGGTGTGTTTGTGTCATTGGATGATAAATTAGGTCATTTTCGTCCTCCCTAGGCTTATTCTTGTCCAATTAGGGTTTTTAACCAATCTTGTGCATCCAATAGGTGTGTTTGTGTCATTGGATGATCAATTAGATCATTTTGATCCACCCTAGGCTTATTCTTGTCCAATTAGGGTTTTTAACCAATCTTGTGCATCCAATAAGTTCATTTGTGTCATTGAATTAACATTTAGGTCATTTTCATCCTCCCTAGGCATATTCTTGTCCAATTAGGGTTTTTAACCAATCTTGAGCATCCAATAGGTGTGTTTGTGTCATTGGATGGTCAATTAGGTCATTTTGATCCTCCCTAGGCTAATTCTTGTCCAATTAGGGTTTTTAACCAATCTTGTGCATCCAATAAGTTCATTTGTGTCATTGGATTAACATTTAGGTCATTTTCGTCCTCCGTAGGCATATTCTTGTCCAATTAGGGTTTTTAACCAATCTTGAGCATCCAATAGGTGTGTTTATGTCATTGGATGATCAATTAGGTCATTTTCGTCCTCTCTAGGCTTATTCTTGTCCAATTATGGTTTTTAACCAATCTTGTGCATCCAATAGGTGTGTTTGTGTCATTGGATGATCAATTAGGTCATTTTCGTCCTCCCGAAGCTTATTCTCGACCAATTAGGGTTTTTAACCAATCTTGTGGATCCAATAGGTTCATTTGTGTAATTGGATTAACATTTAGGTCATTTTCGTCCTCCCTAGTCATATTCTTATCCAATTAGGGTTTTTAACAAATCTTGTACATCCAATAGGTGTGTTTGTGTCATTGGATGATCAATTAGGTCATTTTCGTCCTCCCGAAGCTTATTCTCGACCAATTAGGGTTTTTAACCAATCTTGTGCATCCAATAGGTTCATTTGTGTCATTGGATTAACTTTAGGTCATTTTCGTCCTCCCTAGTCATATTCATATCCAATTATGGTTTTTAACCAATCTTGTGCATCCAATAGGTGTGTTTGTGTCATTGGATGATCAATTAGGTCATTTTCGTCCTCCCTAGGCTTATTCTTGTTCAATTAGGGTTTTTAACCAATCTTGTGCATCCAATAGGTTTGTTTGTGTCATTGGATGATAAATTAGGTCATTTTCGTCCTCCCTAGGCTTAATCTTGTCCAATTAGGGTTTTTAACCAATCTTGTGCATCCAATAGGTGTGTTTGTGTCATTGGATGATCAATTAGGTCATTTTCGTCCTCCCTAGGCTTATTCTTGTCCAATTAGGGTTTTTAACCAATCTTGTGCATCCAATAGGTGTGTTTGTGGCAATGGATGATCAATTAGGTCATTTTCGTCCACCCTAGGCTTATTCTAGTTAAATTAGGGTTTTTAACCAATCTTGTGCATCCAATAGGTGTGTTTGTGTCATTGGATGATCAATTAGGTCATTTTCGTCCTCCCTAGGCTTATTCTTGTCCAATTAGGGTTTTTAACCAATCTTGTGCATCCAATAGGTGTGTTTGTGTCATTGGATGATGAATTAGGTCATTTTCGTCCTCCCTAGGCATATTCTTGTCCAATTATGGTTTTTAACCAATCTTGTGCATCCAATAGGTGTGTTTGTGTCATTCGATGATCAATTAGTTCATTTTCGTCCTCCATAGGCTTATTCTTGTCCAATTAGGGTTTTTAACCAATCTTGTGCATCCAATAGGTGTGTTTGTGTCATTGAATGATCAATTAGGTCATTTTCGTCCTTCGAAGGCTTATTCTTGTCCAATTAGGGTTTTTAACCAATCTTGTGCATCCAATAGGTGTGTTTGTGTCATTGGATGATCAATTAGGTCATTTTCGTCCTCCCTAGGCTTATTCTTGTCCAATTAGGGTTTTTAACCAATCTTGTGCATCCAATAGGTGTGTTTGTGTCATTGGATGATCAATTAGGTCATTTTCGTCCTCCCTAGGCATATTCTTGTCCAATTAGGGTTTTTAACCAATCTTGTGCATCCAATAGGTGTGTTTGTGTCATTGGATGATCAATTAGGTCATTTTCGACCTCCCTATGCATATTCTTGTCCAATTAGGGTTTTTAACGAATCTTGTGCATCCAATTGGTGTGTTTGTGTCATTGGATGATCAATTAGGTCATTTTCATCCTCCCTAGGCATATTCTTGTCCAATTAGGGTTTTTAACCAATCTTGTGCATCCAATAGGTGTGTTTGTGTCATTGGATGATCAATTAGGTCATTTTCGTCCTCCCTAGGCTTATTCTTGTCCAATTAGGGTTTTTAACCAATCTTGTGCATCCAATAGGTGTGTTTGTGTCATTGGATGATCAATTAGGTCATTTTCTTCCTCCCTAGGCTTATTCTTGTCCAATTAGGGTTTTTAACCAATCTTGTGCATCCAATAACTTTGTTTATGTCATTGGATGATCAATTAGGTCATTTTCGTCCTCCCTAGGCTTATTCTGGTCCAATTAGGGTTTTTAACCAATCTTGTGCATCCAAAAAGTTTCTTTATGTCATTGAATTAATATTTAGGTCATTTTCGTCCTCCCTTGGCATATTCTTGTCCAATTAGGGTTTTTAACCAATCTTGTGCATCCAATAGGTGTGTTTGTGTCATTGGATGATCAATTAGGTCATTTTCGTCCTCCCTAGGCTTATTCTTGTCCAATTAGGGTTTTTAACCAATCTTGTGCATCCAATAGGTGTGTTTGTGTCATTGGATGATCAATTAGGTCATTTTTCGTCCTCCCTAAGCTTATTCTTGTCCAATTAGGGTTTTTAACCAATCTTATGCATCCAATAGGTGTGTTTGTGTCATTGGATGATCAATTAGGTCATTTTCGTCCTCCCTAGGCTTATTCTTGTCCAATTAGGGTTTTTAACCAATCTTGTGCATCCAATAGGTGTGTTTGTGTCATTGGATGATCAATTAGGTCATTTTCGTCCTCCCTAGGCTTATTCTTGTCCAATTAGGGTTTTTAACCAATCTTGTGCATCCAATAGGTGTGTTTGTGTCATTGGATGATGAATTAGGTCATTTTCTTCCTCCCTAGGCTTATTCTTGTCCAATTAGGGTTTTTAACCAATCTTGTGCATCCAATAGGTGTGTTTGTGTCATTGGATGATCAATTACGTCATTTTGATCCTCCCTAGGCTTATACTTGTCCAATTAGGGTTTTTAACCAATCTTGTGCATCCAATAGGTGTGTTTGTGTCATTGGATGATCAATTAGGTCATTTTCGTCCTCCCTAGGCTTATTCTTGTTCAATTAGGGTTTTTAACCAATCTTGTGCATCCAATAGGTTTGTTTGTGTCATTGGATGATCAATTACGTCATTTTCGTCCTCCCTAGGCTTATTCTTGTCCAATTAGGGTTTTTAACCCATCTTGTGCATCAAATAGGTGTGTTTGTGTCTTTGGATGATCAATTAGGTCATTTTCGTCCTCCTGAAGCTTATTCTCGACCAATTATGGTTTTTAATCAATCTTGTGCATCCAATAGGTTCATTTGTGTCATTGGATTAACATTTAGGTCATTTTCGTCCTCCCTAGTCATATTCTTATCCAATTAGGGTTTTTAACCAATCTAGTGCATCCAATAGGTGTTTTTGTGTCATTGGATGATCAATTAGGTCATTTTCGTCCTCCCTAGGCTTATTCTTGTTCAATTAGGGTTTTTAACCAATCTTGTGCATCCAATAGGTTTGTTTGTGTCATTGGATGATAAATTAGGTCATTTTCGTCCTCCCTAGGCTTATTCTTTTCTAATTAGGGTTTTTAACCAATCTTGTGCATCCAATAGGTGTGTTTGTGTCATTGGATGATCAATTAGGTCATTTTCGTCCTCCATAGGCTTATTCTTGTCCAATTAGGGTTTTTAACCAATCTTGTGCATCCAATAGGTGTGTTTGTGTCATTGGATGATCAATTAGGTCATTTTCTTCCTCCCTAGGCTAATTCTTGTCCAATTAGGGTTTTTAACCAATCTTGTGCATCCAATAGGTGTGTTTGTTTCATTCGATGAACAATTAGATCATTTTGATCCACCCTAGGCTTATTCTTGTCCAATTAGGGCTTTTAACCAATCTTGTTCATCCAATAAGTTCATTTGTGTCATTGAATTAACATTTAGGTCATTTTCGTCCTCCCTAGACATATTCTTGTCCAATTAGGGTTTTTAACCAATATTGTGCATCCAATAGGTGTGTTTGTGTCATTGGATGATCAATTAGGTCATTTTCTTCCTCCCTAGGCTTATTCTTGTCCAATTAGGGTTTTTAACCAATCTTGTGCATCCAATACATGTGTTTGTGTCGTTGGATGATCAATTACGTCATTTTGATCCTCCCTAGGCTTATTCATGTCCAATTAGGGTTTTTAACAAATCTTGTGCGTCCAATAAATTCATTTGTGTCATTGGATTAACATTTAGGTCATTTTCGTTTCCCTAGGCATATTCTTGTCCAATTAGGGTTTTTAACCAATCCTGTGCATCCAATAGGTGTGTTTGTGTCATTGGATGATCAATTAGGTCATTTTGATCCTCCCTAGGCTTATTCTTGTTCAATTAGGGTTTTTAACCAATCTTGTGTATCCAATAGGTTTGTTTGTGTCATTGGATGATCAATTAGGTCATTTTCGTCCTCCCTACGCTTATTCTTGTCCAATTAGGGTTTTTAACACATCTTGTGCATCAAATAGGTGTGTTTGTGTCTTTGGATGATCAATTAGGTCATTTTCGTCCTCCCGAAGCTTATTCTCGACCGATTAGGGTTTTTAACCAATCTTGTGCATCCAATAGGTTCATTTGTGTCATTGGATTAACATTTAGGTCATTTTCGCCCTCCCTAGGCATATTCTTTTCCAATTAGGGTTTTTAACCAATCTTGTGCATCCAATAGGTTTGTTTGTGTCATTGGATGATCAATTACGTCATTTTCGTCCTCCCTTGGCTTATTCTTGTCCAATTAGGGTTTTTAACCCATCTTGTGCATCAAATAGGTGTGTTTGTGTCTTTGGATGATCAATTAGGTCATTTTCGTCCTCCTGAAGCTTATTCTCGACCAATTACGGTTTTTAATCAATCTTGTGCATCCAATAGGTTCATTTGTGTCATTGGATTAACATTTAGGTCATTTTCGTCCTCCCTAGTCATATTCTTATCCAATTAGGGTTTTTAACCAATCTTGTGCATCCAATAGGTGTGTTTGTGTCATTGGATGATCAATTAGGTCATTTTTGTCCTCCATAGTCATATTCTTATCCAATTAGGGTTTTTAACCAATCTTGTGCATCCAATAGGTGTGTTTGTGTCATTGGATGATCAATTAGGTCACTTTCGTCCTCCCTAGGCTTATTCTTGTCCAATTAGGGTTTTTAACCAATCTTGTGCATCCAATAGGTGTGTTTGTGTCATTGGATGATCAATTAGATCATTTTGATCCACCCTAGGCTTATTCTTGTCCAATTAGGGTTTTTAACCAATCTTGTGCATCCAATAAGTTCATTTGTGTCATTGAATTAACATTTAGGTCATTTTCGTCCTCCCTAGGCATATTCTTGTCCAATTAGGGTTTTTAATCAATCTTGTGAATCCAATAGGTGTGTTTGTGTCATTGGATGATCAATTAGGTCATTTTCGTCCTCCCTAGGCTTATTCTTGTTCAATTAGGGTTTTTAACCAATCTTGTGCATCCAATAGGTTTGTTTGTGTCATTGGATGATAAATTAGGTCATTTTCGTCCTCCCTAGGCTTATTCTTGTCCAATTAGGGTTTTTAACCAATCTTGGGCATCCAATAGGTGTGTTTGTGTCATTGGATGATCAATTAGATCATTTTGATCCACCCTAGGCTTATTCTTGTCCAATTAGGGTTTTTGACAAATCTTGTGCATCCAATAAGTTCATTTGTGTCATTGAATTAACATTTAGGTCATTTTCGTCCTCCCTAGTCATATTCTTGTCCAATTAGGGTTTTTAACCAATCTTGTGCATCCAATAGGTGTGTTTGTGTCATTGGATGATCAATTAGGTCATTTTCGTCCTCCCTAGGCTTATTCTTGTCCAATTAGGGATTTTAACCAATCTTGTACATCCAATAAGTTCATTTGTGTCATTGGATTAACATTTAGGTCATTTTCGTCCTCCCTAGGCATATTCTTGTCCAATTAGGGTTTTTAACCAATCTTGTGCATCCAATAGGTGTGTTTGTGTCATTGGATGATCAATTAGGTCATTTTCGTCCTCCCTAGGCTTATTCTTGTCCAATTAGGGTTTTTAACCAATCTTGTGCATCCAATAGGTGTGTTTGTGTCATTGGATGATCAATTAGGTCATTTTCGTCCTTCCTAGGCATATTCTTGTCCAATTAGGGTTTTTAACCAGTCTTTTGCATCCAATAGGAGTGTTTGTGTCATTGGATGATCGATTAGGTCATTTTCGTCCTCCGAAGGCTTATTCTTGTCCAATTAGGGTTTTTAACCAATCTTGTGCATCCAATAAGTTCATTTGTGTCATTGGATTAACATTTAGGTCATTTTCATCCTCCCTAGGCATATTCTTGTCCAATTAGGGTTTTTAACCAATCTTGTGCATCCATTAGGTGTGTTTGTGTCATTGGATGATCAATTAGGTCATTTTCGTCCTCCCTAGGCTTATTCTTGTCCAATTAGGATTTTTAACCAATCTTGTGCATCCAATAAGTTCATTTGTGTCATTCGATGATGAATTAGGTCATTTTCGTCCTCCATAGGCATATTCTTGTCCAACTAGGGTTTTTAAACAATCTTGTGCATCCAATAGGTGTGTTTGTGTCATTGGATGATCAATTAGGTCATTTTCGTCCTCCCTAGGCTTATTCTTGTCCAATTAGGGTTTTTAACCAATCTTGTGCATCCAATAAGTGTGTTTGTGTCATTGGATGATCAATTAGGTCATTTTCGTCCTCCCTAGGCTTATTCTTGTCCAATTAGGGTTTTTAACCAATCTTGTGCATCCAATAGGTCTGTTTGTGTCATTGAATGATCAATTAGGTTATTTTCGTCCACCCTAGGCTTATTCTTGTCCAATTAGGGTTTTTAACCAATCTTGTGCAGCCAATAAGTTTGTTTGTGTCATTGAATTAATATTTAGGTCATTTTTGTCCTCCCTAGGCATATTCTTGTCCAATTAGGATTTTTAACCAATCTTGTGCATCCAATAAGTTCATTTGTGTCATTGGATTAACATTTAGGTCATTTTCGTCCTCCCTAGGCATATTCTTGTCCAATTAGGGTTTTTAACCAATCTTGTGCATCCAATAGGTGTGTTTGTGTCATTGGATGATCAATTAGGTCATTTTCGTCCTCCCTAGGCTTATTCTTGTCCAATTAGGGTTTTTAACCAATCTTGTGCATCCAATAAGTTCATTTGTGTCATTGGATGATCAATTAGGTCATTTTCGTCCTTCCTAGGCATATTCTTGTCCAACTAGGGTTTTTAACCAGTCTTGTGCATCCAATAGGTGTGTTTGTGTCATTGGATGATCAATTAGGTCATTTTCGTCCTCCGAAGGCTTATTCTTGTCCAATTAGGGTTTTTAACCAATCTTGTGCATCCAATAAGTTCATTTGTGTCATTGGATTAACATTTAGGTCATTTTTGTCCTCCCTAGGCATATTCATGTCCAACTAGGGTTTTTAACCAATCTTGTGCATCCAATAGGTGTGTTTGTGTCATTGGATGATCAATTAGGTCATTTTCGTCCTCCCTAGGCTTATTCTTGTCTAATTAGGGTTTTTAACCAATCTTGTGCATCCAATAAGTTCATTTGTGTCATTGGATGATCAATTAGGTCATTTTCGTCCTTCCTAGGCATATTCTTGTCCAACTAGGGTTTTTAACCAATCTGGTGCATCCAATAAGTTCATTTGTGTCATTGGATTAACATTTAGGTCATTTTCGTCCTCCCTAGGCATATTCTTGTCCAATTAGGGTTTTTAACCAATCTTGTGCATCCAATAGGTGTGTTTGTGTCATTGGATGATCAATTAGGTCATTTTCGTCCTCCCTAGGCTTATTCTTGTCCAATTAGGATTTTTAACCAATCTTGTGCATCCAATAAGTTCATTTGTGTCATTGGATGATAAATTAGGTCATTTTCGTCCTCCCTAGGCATATTCTTGTCCAACAAGGGTTTTTAACCAATCTTGTGCATCCAATAGGTGTGTTTGTGTCTTTGGATGATCAACTAGGTCATTTTCGTCCTCCCTAGGCTTATTCTTGTCCAATTAGGGTTTTTAACCAAACTTGTACATCCAATAAGTTCATTTGTGTCATTGGATTAACATTTAGGTCATTTTCGTCCTCCCTAGGCATATTCTTGTCCAATTAGGGTTTTTAACCAATCTTGTGCATCCAATAGGTGTGTTTGTGTCATTGGATGATCAATTAGGTCATTTTCGTCCTCCCTAGGCTTATTCTTGTCCAATTAGGGTTTTTAACCAATCTTGTGCATCCAATAAGTTCATTTGTGTCACCGGAAGATCAATTAGGTCATTTTCGTCCTCCCTAGGCTTATTCTTGTCCAACTTGGGTTTTTAACCAATCTTGTGCCTCCAATTGGTGTGTTTGTGTCATTGGATGATCAATTAGGTCATTTTCGTCCTCCCTAGGCTTATTCTTGTCCAATTTGGGTTTTTAACCAATCTTGTGCGTCTAATAAGTTCATTTGTGTTATTGGATTAACATTTAGGTCATATTCGTCCTCCCTAGGCATATTCTTGTCCAATTAGGGTTTTTAACCAATCTTGTGCATCCAATAGGTGTGTTTGTGTCATTGGATGATCAATTAGGTCATTTTCGTCCTCCCTAGGCATATTCTTGTCCAGTTAGGGTTTTTAACCAATCTTGTGCATCCAATAGGCGTGTTTGTGTCATTGGATGATCAATTAGGTCATTTTCTTCCTCCCCAGGCTTATTCTTGTCCAATTAGAGTTTTTAACCAATCTTGTGCATCCAATAGGTGTGTTTGTGTCATTGGATGATCAATTAGGTCATTTTCGTCCTCCCTAGGCTTATTCTTGTCCAATTAGGGTTTTTAACCAATCTTGTGCATCCAATAGGTGTGTTTGTGTCATTGGATGATCAATTAGGTCATTTTCGTCCTCCCTAGGCTTATTCATGTCCAAATAGGGTTTTTAACCAATCTTGTGCATCCAATAGGTGTGTTTGTGTCATTGGATGATCAATTAGGTCATTTTCGTCCTCCCTAGTCATATTCTTGTCCAATTAGGGTTTTTAACCAATCTTGTGCATCCAATAGGTGTGTTTGTGTCATTGGATGATCAATTAGGTCATTTTCGTCCTCCATAGGCTTATTCTTGTCCAATTAGGGTTTTTAACCAATCTTGTGCTTCCAATAAGTTCATTTGTGTCATTGGATTAACATTTAGGTCATTTTCGTCCTCCCTAGGCATATTCTTGTCCAATGAGGGTCTTTAACCAATCTTGTGCATCCAATAGGTGTGTTTGTGTCATTGGATGATCAATTAGGTCATTTTCGTCCTCCCTAGGCTTATTCTTGTCCAATTAGGGTTTTTAACCAATCTTGTGCATCCAATAGGTGTGTTTGTGTCATTGGATGATCAATTAGGTCATTTTCGTCCTCCCTAGGCTTATTCTTGTCCAATTAGGGTTTTTAACCAATCTTGTGCATCCAATAGGTGTGTTTGTGTCATTGGATGATCAATTAGGTCATTTTCGTCCTCCCTAGGCTTATTCTTGTCCAATTAGGGTTTTTAACCAATCTTGTGCATCCAATAGGTGTGTTTGTATCATTGGGTGATCAATTAGGTCATTTTTGTCCTCCCTAGGCTTATTCTTGTCCAATTAGGGTTTTTAACCAATCTTGTGCATCCAATAGGTGTGTTTGTGTCATTGGATGATCAATTAGGTCATTTTCGTCCTCCCTAGGCTTATTCTTGTCCAATTAGGGTTTTTAACCAATCTTGTGCATCCAATAAGTTGAGTTGTGTCATTAGATTTACATTTAGATCATTTTCGTCGTCCCTAGTCATATTCTTGTCCAATTAGGGTTTTTAACCAATCTTGTGCATCCAATAGGTGTGTTTGTGTCATTGGATGATCAATTAGGTCATTTTTGTCCTCCCTAGGCTTATTCTTGTCCAATTAGGGTTTTTAACCAATCTTGTGCATCCAATAGGTGTGTTTGTGTCATTGGATGGTCAATTAGGTCATTTTCGTCCTCCCTAGGCTTATTCTTGTCCAATTAGGGTTTTTAACCAATCATGTGCATCCAATAGGTGAGTTTGTGTCATTGGATGATCAATTAGGTCATTTTCGTCCTCCGAAGGCTTATTCTTGTCCAATTAGGGTTTTTAACCAATCTTGTGCATCCAACAAGTTCATTTGTGTCATTGGATTAACATTTAGGTCATTTTCGTCCTCCCTAGGCATATTCTTGACCCATTAGGGTTTTTAACCAATCTTGTGCATCCAATAGGTGTGTTTGTGTCATTGGATGATCAATTAGGTCATTTTCGTCCTCCCTAGGCTTATTCTTGTCCAATTAGGGTTTTTAACCAATCTTGTGCATCCAATAGGTGTGTTTGTGTCATTGGATGATCAATTAGGTCATTTTCGTCCTTCCTAGGCATATTCTTGTCCAATTAGGGTTTTTAACCAGTCTTGTGCATCCAATTGGTGTGTTTGTGTCATTGGATTTTCAATTAGGTCATTTTCTTCCTCCAAAGGCTTATTCTTGTCCAATTAGGGTTTTTAACCAATCTTGTGCATCCAATAAGTTCATTTGTGTCATTGGATTAACATTTAGGTCATTTTCGTCCACCCTAGGCATATTCTTGTCCAATTAGGGTTTTTAACCAATCTTGTGCATCCAATAGGTGTGTTTGTGTCATTGGATGATAAATTAGGTCATTTTCGTCCTCCCTAGGCTTATTCTTGTCCAATTAGGATTTTTAACTAATCTTGTGCATCCAACAAGTTCATTTGTGTCATTGGATGATCAATTAGGTCATTTTCGTCCTCCCTAGGCATATTCTTGTCCAACTAGGGTTTTTAACCAATCTTGTGCATCTAATAGGTGTGTTTGTGTCTTTGGATGATCAATTAGGTCATTTTCGTCCTCCCTAGGCTTATTCTTGTCCAATTAGGGTTTTTAACCAATCTTGTGCATCCAATAGGTGTGTTTGTGTCATTGGATGATCAATTAGGTCATTTTCGTCCTCCCTAGGCTTATTCTTTTCCAATTAGGGTTTTTAACCAATCTTGTGCATCCAATAAGTTTGTTTATGTCATTGAATTAATATTTAGGTCATTTTCGTCCTCCCTAGGCATATTCTTGCCCAATTAGGGTTTTTAACCAATCTTGTGCATCCAATAGGTGTGTTTGTGTCATTGGATGATCAATTAGGTCATTTTCGTCCTCCCTAGGCTTATTCTTGTTCAATTAGGGTTTTTAACCAATCTTGTGCATCCAATAGGATTGTTTGTGTCATTGGATGATCAATTAGGTCATTTTCGTCCTCCCTAGGCTTATTCTTGTCCAATTAGGGTTTTTAACCAATCTTGTGCATCCAATAGGTGTGTTTGTGTCATTGGATGATCAATTAGGTCATTTTTGTCCTCCCTAGGCTTATTCTTGCCCAATTAGGGTTTTTAACCAATCTTGTGCATCCAATAAGTTCATTTGTGTCATTGGATTAATATTTAGGTCATTTTCGTCCTCCCTAGGCATATTCTTCTCCAATTAGGGTTTTTAACCAATCTTGTGCTTCCAATAGGTGTGTTTGTGTCATTGGATGATCAATTAGGTCATTCTCGTCCTCACTAGGCTTATTCTTGTCCAATTTGGGTTTTTAACCAATCTTGTGCATCCAATAGGTGTGTTTGTGTCATTGGATGATCAATTAGGTCATTTTCGTCCTCCCTAGGCTTATTCTTGTCCAATTAGGGTTTTTAACCAATCTTGTGCATCCAATAGGTGTGTTTGTGTCATTGGATGATCAATTAGGTCATTTTCGTCCTCCCTAGGCTTATTCTTGTCCAATTAGGGTTTTTAACCAATCTTGTGCATCCAATAGGTGTGTTTGTGTCATTGGATAATCAATTAGGTCATTTTGGTCCTCCCTAGGCTTATTCTTGTCCTATTAGGGTTTTTAACCAATCTTGTGCATGCAATAAGTTCATTTGTGTCATTGGATGATCAATTAGGTCATTTTCGTCCTCCCTAGGCTTATTCTTGTCCAATTAGGGTTTTTAACCAATCTTGTGCATCCAATAAGTTCATTTGTGTCATTGGATGATCAATTAGGTCATTTTCGTCCTCCCTAGGCATATTCTTGTCCAACTAGGGTTTTAAACCAATCTTGTGCATCCAATAGGTGTGTTTGTGTCATTGGATGATCAATTAGGTCATTTTCGTCCTCCCTAGGCTGATTCTTGTCCAATTAGGGTTTTTAACCAATCTTGTGCATCCAATAGGTGTGTTTGTGTCATTGGATGATCAATTAGGTCATTTTCGTCCTCCCTAGGCTTATTCTTGTCCAATTAGGGTTTTTAACCAATCTTGTGCATCCAATAGGTGTGTTTGTGTCATTGGATGATCAATTAGGTCATTTTCGTCCTCCCTAGGCTTATTCTTGTCGAATTAGGGTTTTTAACCAATCTTGTGCATCCAATAAGTTCATTTGTGTTATTGGATTAACATTTAGGTCATATTCGTTCTCCCTTGGCTTATTCTTGTCCAATTAGGGTTTTTAACCAAACTTTTGCATCCAATAGGTGTGTTTGTGTCATTCGATGATCAATTAGGTCATTTTTGTCCTCCCTAGGCATCTTCTTGTCCAATTAGGGTTTTTAACCAATCTTGTGCATCCAATAGGTGTGTTTGTGTCATTGGATGATCAATTAGGTCATTTTCGTCCTCCCTAGGCTTATTCTTGTCCAATTAGGGTTTTTAACCAATCTTGTGCATCCAATAGGTGTGTTTGTGTCATTGGATGATCAATTAGGTCATTTTCGTCCTCCCTAGGCTTATTCTTGTCCAATTAGGGTTTTTAACCAATCTTGTGCATCCAATAGGTGTGTTTGTGTCATTGGATGATCAATTAGTTCATTTTTGTCCTCCCTAGGCTTATTCTTGTCCAATTAGGGTTTCTAACCAATCTTGTGCATCCAATAGGTGTGTTTGTGTCATTGGATGATCAATTAGGTCATTTTCGTCCTCCCTAGGCTTATTCTTGTCCAATTAGGGTTTTTAACCAATCTTGTGCATCCAATAGGTGTGTTTGTGTCATTGGATGATCAATTAGGTCTTTTTCGTCCTCCTTAGGCATATTCTTGTCCAATTAGGGTTTTTAACCAATCTTGTACATCCAATAGGTGTGTTTGTGTCATTGGATGATCAATTAGGTCATTTTCGTCCTCCCTAGGCTTATTCTTGTCCAATTAGGGTTTTTAACCAATCTTGTGCATCCAATAAGTTCATTTGTGTCATTGGATGATCAATTAGGTCATTTTAGTCCTCCCTAGGCATATTCTTGTCCAACTAGGGTTTTTAACCAATCTTGTGCATCCAATAACTTTGTTTGTGTCATTGAATTAATATTTAGGTCATTTTGTTCCTCCATAGGCATATTATTCTCCAATTAGGGTTTTTAACCAATCTTGTGCATCTAATAGGTGTGTTTGTGTCATTGGATGATCAATTAGGTCATTTTCGTCCTCCCTAGGCTTATTCTTGTCCAATTAGGGTTTTTAACCAATCTTGTGCATCCAATAACTTTGTTTGTGTCATTGAATTAATATTTAGGTCATTTTCCTCCTCCCTAGGCATATTCTTGTCCAATTAGGGTTTTTAACCAATCTTGTGCATCTAATAGGTGTGTTTGTGTCATTGGATGATCAATTAGGTCATTTTCGTCCTCCCTAGGCTTATTCTTGTCCAATTAGGGTTTTTAACCAATCTTGTCCATCAAATAGGTGTGTTTGTGTCATTGGATGATCAATTAGGTCATTTTCGTCCTCCCTAGGCTTATTCTTGTCCAATTAGGGTTTTTAACCAATCTTGTGCATCCAATAGGTGTGTTTGTGTCATTGGATGATCAATTAGGTCATTTTCGTCCTCCCTAGGGTTATTCTTGTCCAATTAGGGTTTTTAACCAATCTTGTGCATCCAATAAGTTGAGTTGTGTCATTGGATTAATATTTAGGTCATTTTCATTCTCCCTAGGCTTATTTTTGTCGAATTAGGTTTTTAACCAATCTTGTGCATCCAATAAGTTCATTTGTGTCATTGGATTAACATTTAGGTCATTTTCGTCCTCCCTAGGCATATTCTTGTCCAATTAGGGTTTTTAACCAATCTTGTGCATCCAATAGGTGTGTTTGTGTCATTGGATGATCAATTAGGTCATTTTCGTCCTCCCTAGGCTTATTCTTGTCCAATTAGGGTTTTTAACCAATCTTGTGCATCCAATAGGTGTGTTTGTGTCATTGGATGATCAATTAGGTCATTTTCGTCCTCCCTAGGCTTATTCTTGTCCAATTAGGGTTTTTAACCAATCTTGTGCATCCAATAGGTGTGTTTGTGTCATTGGATGATCAATTAGGTCATTTTCGTCCTCCCTTGGCATATTCTTGTCCAACTAAGGTTTTATACCAATCTTCTGCATCCAATAGGTGTGTTTGTGTCATTGGATGATCAATTAGGTCATTTTCGTCCTCCCTAGGCTTATTCTTGTCCAATTAGGGTTTTTAACCAATCTTGTGCATCCAATAGGTGTGTTTGTGTCATTGGATGATCAATTAGGTCATTTTCTTCCTCCCTAGGCTTATTCTTGTCCAATTAGGGTTTTTAACCAATCTTGTGCATCCAATAGGTGTGTTTGTGTCATTGGATGATCAATTATGTCATTTTCGTCCTCCCGAAGCTTATTCTCGACCAATTAGGGTTTTTAACCTATCTTGTGCATCCAATAGGTGTGTTTGTGTCATTGGATGATCAATTAGGTCATTTTCGTCCTCCCTAGGCTTATTCTTGTCCAATTAGGGTTTTTAACCAATCTTGTGCATCCAATAGGTGTGTTTGTGTCATTGGATGATCAATTAGGTCATTTTCATCCTCCCTAGGCTTATTCTTGTTCAATTATGGTTTTTAACCAATCTTGCGCATCCAATAGGTTTGGTTGTGTCATTGGATGATCAATTAGGTCATTTTCATCCTCCCTAGGCTTATTCTTGTCCAATTAGGGTTTTTAACCAATCTTGTGCATCCAATAGGTGTGTTTGTGTCATTGGATGATCAATTAGGTCATTTTTGTCTTCCCGAAGCTTATTCTTGACCAATTAGGGTTTTTAACCTATCTTGTGCATCCAATAGGTTCATTTGTGTCATTGGATTAACATTTAGGTCATGTTCGTCCTCCCTAGTCATATTCTTATCCAATTAGGGTTTTTAACCAATCTTGTGCATCCAATAGGTGTGTTTGTGTCATTGGATGATCAATTAGGTCATTTTCGTCCTCCCTAGGCTTATTCTTGTCCAATTAGGGTTTTTAACCAATCTTGTGCATCCAATAGGTGTGTTTGTGTCATTGGATGATCAATTAGGTCATTTTGATCCTCCCTAGGCTTATTCTTGTCCAATTAGGGTTTTTAACCAATCTTGTGCATCCAATAAGTTCATTTGTGTCATTGATTAACATTTAGGTCATTTTCGTCCTCCTTAGGCATATTCTTGTCCAATTAGGGTTTTTAACCAATCTTGTGCATCCAATAGGTGAGTTTATGTCATTGGATGATCAATAGGTCATTTTCGTCCTCCCTAGGCTTATTCTTGTTCAATTAGGGTTTTTAACCAATCTTGTGCATCCAATAGGTGTGTTTGTGTCATTGGATGATCAATTAGGTCATTTTCGTCCTCCCTAGGCTTATTCTTGTTCAATTAGGGTTTTTAACCAATCTTGTGCATCCAATAGGTTTGTTTGTGTCATTGGATGATCAATTAGGTCATTTTCGTCCTCCCTAGGTTTATTCTTGTCCA
Source organism: Cicer pinnatifidum (assembly GCA_037974775.1). NCBI lineage: Eukaryota > Viridiplantae > Streptophyta > Magnoliopsida > Fabales > Fabaceae > Cicer > Cicer pinnatifidum. The sequence goes on along the minus strand of JBBPBR010001889.1, from coordinate 809,249 downwards.
ATTAGGGTTTTTAACCAATCTTGTGCATCCAATAGGTGTGTTTGTGTCATTGGATGATCAATTAGGTCATTTTGATCCTCCCTAGGCTTATTCTTGTCCAATTAGGGTTTTTAACCAATCTTGTGCAACCAATAAGTTCATTTGTGTCATTGAATTAACATTTAGGTCATTTTCGTCCTCCCTATTCATATTCTTATCCAATTAGGGTTTTTAACCAATCTTGTGCATCCAATAGGTGTGTTTGTGTCATTGGATGATCAATTAGGTCATTTTCGTCCTCCCTAGGCTTATTCTTGTTCAATTAGGGTTTTTAACCAATCTTGTGCATCCAATAGGTGTGTTTGTGTTATTGGATGATCAATTAGGTCATTTTCGTCCTCCCTAGGCATATTCTTTTCCAATTAGGGTTTTTAACCAATCTTGTGCATCCAATAGGTTTGTTTGTGTCATTGGATGATCAATTACGTCATTTTCGTCCTCCCTTGGCTTATTCTTGTCCAATTAGGGTTTTTAACCCATCTTGTGCATCAAATAGGTGTGTTTGTGTCTTTGGATGATCAATTAGGTCATTTTCGTCCTCCTGAAGCTTATTCTCGACCAATTACGGTTTTTAATCAATCTTGTGCATCCAATTGGTTCATTTGTGTCATTGGATTAACATTTAGGTCATTTTCGTCCTCCCTAGTCATATTCTTATCCAATTAGGGTTTTTAACCAATCTTGTGCATCCAATAGGTGTGTTTGTGTCATTGGATGATCAATTAGGTCATTTTCGTCCTCCCTAGGCTTATTCTTGTTCAATTAGGGTTTTTAACCAATCTTGTGCATCCAATAGGTTTGTTTGTGTCATTGGATGATCATTTTGATCCACCCTAGGCTTATTCTTGTCCAATTAGGGTTTTTAACGAATCTTGTGCATCCAATAAGTTCATTTGTGTCATTGAATTAACATTTAGGTCATTTTCGTCCTCCCTAGGCATATTCTTGTCCAATTAGGGTTTTTAACCAATCTTGAGCATCCAATAGGTGTGTTTGTGTCATTGGATGATCAATTAAGTCATTTTGATCCTCCCTAGGCTAATTCTTGTCCAATTAGGGTTTTTAACCAATCTTGTGCATCCAATAAGTTCATTTGTGTCATTGGATTAACATTTAGGTCATTTTCGTCCTCCGTAGGCATATTCTTGTCCAATTAGGGTTTTTAACCAATCTTGAGCATCCAATAGGTGTGTTTATGTCATTGGATGATCAATTAGGTCATTTTCGTCCTCTCTAGGCTTATTCTTGTCCAATTAGGGTTTTTAACCAATCTTGTGCATCCAATAGGTGTGTTTGTGTCATTGGATGATCAATTAGGTCATTTTCGTCCTCCCGAAGCTTATTCTCGACCAATTAGGGTTTTTAACCAATCTTGTGGATCCAATAGGTTCATTTGTGTAATTGGATTGACATTTAGGTCATTTTCGTCCTCCCTAGTCATATTCTTATCCAATTATGGTTTTTAACCAATCATGTGCATCCAATAGGTGTGTTTGTGTCATTGGATGATCAATTAGGTCATTTTCGTCCTCCCGAAGCTTATTCTCGACCAATTAGGGTTTTTAACCAATCTTGTGCATCCAATAGGTTCCTTTGTGTCATTGGATTAACTTTAGGTCATTTTCGTCCTCCCTAGTCATATTCATATCCAATTATGGTTTTTAACCAATCTTGTGCATCCAATAGGTGTGTTTGTGTCATTGGATGATCAATTAGGTCATTTTCGTCCTCCCTAGGCTTATTCTTGTTCAATTAGGGTTTTTAACCAATCTTGTGCATCCAATAGGTGTGTTTGTGTTATTGGATGATCAATTAGGTCATTTTCGTCCTCCCTAGGCATATTCTTTTCCAATTAGGGTTTTTAACCAATCTTGTGCATCCAATAGGTTTGTTTGTGTCATTGGATGATCAATTACGTCATTTTCGTCCTCCCTTGGCTTATTCTTGTCCAATTAGGGTTTTTAACCCATCTTGTGCATCAAATAGGTGTGTTTGTGTCTTTGGATGATCAATTAGGTCATTTTCGTCCTCCTGAAGCTTATTCTCGACCAATTACGGTTTTAATCAATCTTGTGCATCCAATAGGTTCATTTGTGTCATTGGATTAACATTTAGGTCATTTTCGTCCTCCCTAGTCATATTCTTATCCAATTAGGGTTTTTAACCAATCTTGTGCATCCAATAGGTGTGTTTGTGTTATTGGATGATCAATTAGGTCATTTTCGTCCTCCCTAGGCTTATTCTTGTTCAATTAGGGTTTTTAACCAATCTTGTGCATCCAATAGGTTTGTTTGTGTCATTGGATGATAAATTAGGTCATTTTCGTCCTCCCTAGGCTTATTCTTGTCCAATTAGGGTTTTTAACCAATCTTGTGCATCCAATAGGTGTGTTTGTGTCATTGGATGATCATTTTGATCCACCCTAGGCTTATTCTTGTCCAATTAGGGTTTTTAACGAATCTTGTGCATCCAATAAGTTCATTTGTGTCATTGAATTAACATTTAGGTCATTTTCGTCCTCCCTAGGCATATTCTTGTCCAATTAGGGTTTTTAACCAATCTTGAGCATCCAATAGGTGTGTTTGTGTCATTGGATGATCAATTAGGTCATTTTGATCCTCCCTAGGCTAATTCTTGTCCAATTAGGGTTTTTAACCAATCTTGTGCATCCAATAAGTTCATTTGTGTCATTGGATTAACATTTAGGTCATTTTCGTCCTCCGAAGGCATATTCTTGTCCAATTAGGGTTTTTAACCAATCTTGAGCATCCAATAGGTGTTTTTATGTCATTGGATGATCAATTAGGTCATTTTCGTCCTCTCTAGGCTTATTCTTGTCCAATTAGGGTTTTTAACCAATCTTGTGCATCCAATAGGTGTGATTGTGTCATTGGATGATCAATTAGGTCATTTTCGTCCTCCCGAAGCTTATTCTCGACCAATTAGGGTTTTTAACCAATCTTGTTGATCCAATAGGTTCATTTGTGTCATTGGATTAACATTTAGGTCATTTTCGTCCTCCCTAGTCATATTCTTATCCAATTATGGTTTTTAACCAATCATATGCATCCAATAGGTGTGTTTGTGTCATTGGATGATCAATTAGGTCATTTTCGTCCTCCCTAGGCTTATTCTTGTTCAATTAGGGTTTTTAACCAATCTTGTGCATCCAATAGGTGTGTTTGTGTTATTGGATGATCAATTAGGTCATTTTCGTCCTCCGTAGGCATATTCTTTTCCAATTAGGGTTTGTAACCAATCTTGTGCATCCAATAGGTTTGTTTGTGTCATTGGATGATCAATTACGTCATTTTCGTCCTCCCTTGGCTTATTCTGGTCCAATTAGGGTTTTTAACCCATCTTGTGCATCAAATAGGTGTGTTTGTGTCTTTGGATGATCAATTAGGTCATTTTCGTCCTCCTGAAGCTTATTCTCGACCAATTACGGTTTTTAATCAATCTTGTGCATCCAATAGGTTCATTTGTGTCATTGGATTAACATTTAGGTCATTTTCGTCCTCCCTAGTCATATTCTTATCCAATTAGGGTTTTTAACCAATCTTGTGCATCCAATAGGTGTGTTTGTGTCATTGGATGATCAATTAGGTCATTTTCGTCCTCCCTAGGCTTATTCTTGTTCAATTAGGGTTTTTAACCAATCTTGTGCATCCAATAGGTTTGTTTGTGTCATTGGATGATAAATTAGGTCATTTTCGTCCTCCCTAGGGTTATTCTTGTCCAATTAGGGTTTTTAACCAATCTTGTGCATCCAATAGGTGTGTTTGTGTCATTGGATGATCAATTAGATCATTTTGATCCACCCTAGGCTTATTCTTGTCCAATTAGGGTTTTTAACCAATCTTGTGCATCCAATAAGTTCATTTGTGTCATTGAATTAACATTTAGGTCATTTTCGTCCTCCCTAGGCATATTCTTGTCCAATTAGGGTTTTTAACCAATCTTGAGCATCCAATAGGTGTGTTTGTGTCATTGGATGATCAATTAGGTCATTTTGATCCTCCCTAGGCTAATTCTTGTCCAATTAGGGTTTTTAACCAATCTTGTGCATCCAATAAGTTCATTTGTGTCATTGGATTAACATTTAGGTCATTTTCGTCCTCCGTAGGCATATTCTTGTCCAATTAGGGTTTTTAACCAATCTTGAGCATCCAATAGGTGTGTTTATGTCATTGGATGATCAATTAGGTCATTTTCGTCCTCTCTAGGCTTATTCTTGTCCAATTAGGGTTTTTAACCAATCTTGTGCATCCAATAGGTGTGTTTGTGTCATTGGATGATCAATTAGGTCATTTGCGTCCTCCCGAAGCTTATTCTCGACCAATTAGGGTTTTTAACCAATCTTGTGGATCCAATAGGTTCATTTGTGTCATTGGATTAACATTTAGGTCATTTTCGTCCTCCCTAGTCTTATTCTTATCCAATTAGGGTTTTTAACAAATCTTGTACATCCAATAGGTGTGTTTGTGTCATTGGATGATCAATTAGGTCATTTTCGTCCTCCCGAAGCTTATTCTCGACCAATTAGGGTTTTAACCAATCTTGTGCATCCAATAGGTTCATTTGTGTCATTGGATTAACTTTAGGTCATTTTCGTCCTCCCTAGTCATATTCATATCCAATTATGGTTTTTAACCAATCTTGTGCATCCAATAGGTGTGTTTGTGTCATTGGATGATCAATTAGGTCATTTTCGTCCTCCCTAGGCTTATTCTTGTTCAATTAGGGTTTTTAACCAATCTTGTGCATCCAATAGGTGTGTTTGTGTTATTGGATGATCAATTAGGTCATTTTCGTCCTCCCTAGGCATATTCTTTTCCAATTAGGGTTTTTAACCAATCTTGTGCATCCAATAGGTTTGTTTGTGTCATTGGATGATCAATTACATCATTTTCGTCCTCCCTTGGCTTATTCTTGTCCAATTAGGGTTTTTAGCCCATCTTGTGCATCAAATAGGTGTGTTTGTGTCTTTGGATGATCAATTAGGTCATTTTCGTCCTCCTGAAGCTTATTCTCGACCAATTACGGTTTTTAATCAATCTTGTGCATCCAATAGGTTCATTTGTGTCATTGGATTAACATTTAGGTCATTTTCGTCCTCCCTAGTCATATTCTTATCCAATTAGGGTTTTTAACCAATCTTGTGCATCCAATAGGTGTGTTTGTGTCATTGGATGATCAATTAGGTCATTTTCGTCCTCCCTAGGCTTATTCTTGTTCAATTAGGGTTTTTAACCAATCTTGTGCATCCAATAGGTTTGTTTGTGTCATTGGATGATAAATTAGGTCATTTTCGTCCTCCCTAGCCTTATTCTTGTCCAATTAGGGTTTTTAACCAATCTTGTGCATCCAATAGGTGTGTTTGTGTCATTGGATGATCAATTAGATCATTTTGATCCACCCTAGGCTTATTCTTGTCCAATTAGGGTTTTTAACCAATCTTGTGCATCCAATAAGTTCATTTGTGTCATTGAATTAACATTTAGGTCATTTTCGTCCTCCCTAGGCATATTCTTGTCCAATTAGGGTTTTTAATCAATCTTGTGAATCCAATAGGTGTGTTTGTGTCATTGGATGATCAATTAGGTCATTTTCGTCCTCCCTAGGCTTATTCTTGTTCAATTAGGGTTTTTAACCAATCTTGTGCATCCAATAGGTTTGTTTGTGTCATTGGATGATAAATTAGGTCATTTTCGTCCTCCCTAGGCTTATTCTTGTCCAATTAGGGTTTTTAACCAATCTTGTGCATCCAATAGGTGTGTTTGTGTCATTGGATTATCAATTAGGTCATTTTCGTCCTCCCTAGGCTTATTCTTGTTCAATTAGGGTTTTTAACCAATCTTGTGCATCCAATAGGTTTGTTTGTGTCATTGGATGATAAATTAGGTCATTTTCGTCCTCCCTAGGCTTATTCTTGTCCAATTAGGGTTTTTAACCAATCTTGTGCATCCAATAGGTTTGTTTGTGTCATTGGATGATCAATTAGGTCATTTTCGTCCTCCCTAGGCATATTCTTGTCCAACTAGGGTTTTTAACCAATCTTGTGCTTCCAATAGGTGTGTTTGTGTCATTGGATGATCAATTAGGTCATTTTCGTCCTCGCTAGGCTTATTCTTGTCCAATTAGGGTTTTTAACAAATCTTGTGCATCCAATAAGTTCATTTGTGTCATTGGATGATCAATTAGGTCATTTTCGTCCTCCCTAGGCTTATTCTTGTCCAATTAGGGATTTTAACCAATCTTGTGCATCCAATAGGTGTGTTTGTGTCATTGGATGATCAATTAGGTCATTTTCGTCCTCCCTAGGCTTATTCTTGTCCAATTAGGGTTTTTAACCAATCTTGTGCATCCAATAGGTGTGTTTGTGTCATTGGATGATCAATTAGGTCATTTTCGTCCTCCCTAGACTTATTCTTGTCAAATTAGGGTTTTTAACCAATCTTGTGCATCCAATAACTTTGTTTGTGTCATTGAATTAATATTTAGGTTATTTTCGTCCTCCCTAGGCATATTCTTGTCCAATTAGGGTTTTTAACCAATCTTGTGCATCCAATAGGTTCATTTGTGTCATTGGATGATCAATTAGGTCATTTTCGTCCTCCCTAGGCTTATTCTTGTCCAATTAGGGTTTTTAACCAATCTTGTGCATCCAATAGGTGTGTTTGTGTCATTGGATGATCAATTAGGTCATTTTCGTCCTCCCTAGGCTTATTCTTGTCCAAATAGGGTTTTTAACCAATCTTGTGCATCCAATAGGTGTGTTTGTGTCATTGGATGATCAATTAGGTCATTTTCATCCTACCTAGACTTATTCTTGTCCAATTAGGGTTTTTAACCAATCTTGTGCATCAAATAAGTTCATTTGTGTCATTGGATGATCAATTAGGTCATTTTCGTCCTCCCTAGGCATATTCTTGTCCAACTAGGGTTTTTAACCAATCTTGTGCATCCAATAGGTGTGTTTGTGTCATTGGATGATCAATTAGGTCATTTTCGTCCTTTCTATGCTTATTCTTGTTCAATTAGGGTTTTTAACCAATCTTGTGCATCCAATAGGTGTGTTTGTGTCATTGGATGATCAATTAGGTCATTTTCGTCCTCCCTAGGCTTATTCTTGTCCAATTAGGGTTTTTAACCAATCTTGTGCATCCAATAGGTGTGTTTGTGTCATTGGATGATCAATTAGGTCATTTTCGTCCTCCCTAGGCTTATTCTTGTTCAATTAGGGTTTTTAACCAATCTTGTGCATCCAATAGGTTTGTTTGTGTCCTTGGATAATCAATTTGGTCATTTTCGTCCTCCCTAGGCTTATTCTTGTTCAATTAGGGTTTTTAACCAATCTTGTGCATCCAATAGGATTGTTTGTGTCATTGGATGATCAATTAGGTCATTTTCGTCCTCCCTAGGCTTATTCTTGTCCAATTAGGGTTTTTAACCAATCTTGTGCATCCAATAGGTGTGTTTGTGTCATTGGATGATCAATTAGGTCATTTTCGTCCTCCCTAGGCTTGTTCTTGTTCAATTAGGGTTTTTAACCAATCTTGTGCATCCAATAGGTTTGTTTGTGTCATTGGATGATCAATTAGATCATTTTCGTCCTCCCTAGGCTTATTCTTGTCCAATTAGGGTTTTTAACACATCTTGTGCATCAAATACGTGTGTTTGTGTCTTTGGTTGATCAATTAGGTCATTTTCGTCCTCCCCAAGCTTCTTCTCGACCAATTAGGGTTTTTAACCAATCTTCTGCATCCAATAGGTTCAATTGTGTCATTGGATTAACATTTAGGTCATTTTCGTCCTCCCTAGTCATATTCTTATCCAATTAGGGTTTTTAACCAATCTTGTGCATCCAATAGGTGTGTTTGTGTCATTGGATGATCAATTAGGTCATTTTCGTCCTCCCTAGGCTTATTCTTGTTCAATTAGGGTTTTTAACCAATCTTGTGCATCCAATAGGTGTGTTTGTGTTATTGGATGATCAATTAGGTCATTTTCGTCCTCCCTAGGCTTATTCTTGTTCAATTAGGGTTTTTAACCAATCTTGTGCATCCAATAGGTTTGTTTGTGTCATTGGATGATCAATTTGGTCATTTTCGTCCTCCCTAGGCTTATTCTTGTCCAATTAGGGTTTTTAACCAATCTTGTGCATCCAATAGTTGTGTTTATGTCATTGGATGATCAATTAGGTCATTTTCGTCTTCCCTAGGCTTATTCTAGTCCAATTAGGGTTTTTAACCAATCTTGTGCATCCAATAAGTTCATTTGTGTCATTGGATTAACATTTAGGTCATTTTCGTCCTCCTTAGGCATATTCTTGTTCAATTAGGGTTTTTAACCAATCTTGTGCATCCAATAGGTGTGTTTGTGTCATTAGATGATCAATTAGGTCATTTTCTTCCTCCCTTGGCTTATTCTTGTCCAATTAGGGTTTTTAACCAATCTTGTGCATCCAATAGGTTCATTTGTGTCATTGGATTAACATTTAGGTCATTTTCGTCATCCCTAGTCATATTCTTATCCAATTAGGGTTTTTAACCATTCTTGTGCATCCAATAGGTGTGTTTGTGTCATTGGATGATCAATTAGGTCATTTTCGTCCTCCCTAGGCTTATTCTTGTTCAATTAAGGTTTTTAACAAATCTTGTGCATCCAATAGGTGTGTTTGTGTCATTGGATGATCAATTAGGTCATTTTCGTCCTCCCTAGGCTTATTCTTGTTCAATTATGGTTTTTAACCAAACTTGTGCATCCAATAGGTTTGTTTTTGTCATTGGATGATCAATTTGCTCATTTTCGTCCTCCCTAGGCTTATTCTTGTCCAATTAAGGTTTTTAACCAATCTTGTGCATCCAATAGGTGTGTTTGTGTCATTGGATGATCAATTAGGTCATTTTCGTCCTCCCGAAGCTTATTCTCGACCAATTAGGGTTTTTAACCAATCTTGTTGATCCAATAGGTTCATTTGTGTCATTGGATTAACATTTAGGTCATTTTCGTCCTCCCTAGTCATATTCTTATCCAATTATGGTTTTTAACCAATCTTGTGCATCCAATAGGTGTGTTTGTGTCATTGGATGATCAATTAGGTCATTTTGATCCTCACTACGCTTATTCTTGTCCAATTAGGGTTTTTAACCAATCTTGTGCATCCAATAAGTTCATTTGTGTCATTGGATTAACATTTAGGTCATTTTC
>JBBPBR010001889.1:784741-799987 GCA_037974775.1 Cicer pinnatifidum | reverse complement strand
GCTTATTCTTGTTCAATTAGGGTTTTTAACCAATCTTGTGCATCCAATAGGTTTGTTTGTGTCATTGGATGATCAATTTGGTCATTTTCGTCCTCCCTGGGCTTATTCTTGTCCAATTAGGGTTTTTAACCAATCTTGTGCATCCAATAGGTGTGTTTGTGTCATTGGATGATCAATTAGGTCATTTTGATCCTCACTACGCTTATTCTTGTCCAATTAGGGTTTTTAACCAATCTTGTGCATCCAATAAGTTCATTTGTGTCATTGGATTAACATTTAGGTCATTTTCTTCCTCCCTAGGCTTATTCTTGTTCAATTAGGGTTTTTAACCAATCTTGTGCATCCAATAAGTTCATTTGTGTCATTGGATTAACATTTAGGTCATTTTTGTTCTCCCTAGGCATATTCTTGTCCAATTAGGGTTTTTAACCAATCTTGAGCATCCAATAGGTGTGTTTGTGTCATTGGATGATCAATTTGGTCATTTTCGTCCTCCTTAGGCATATTCTTGTTCAATTAGGGTTTTTAACCAATCTTGTGCATCCAATAGGTTTGTTTGTGTCATTGGATGATCAATTAGGTCATTTTCTTCCTCCCTAGGCTTATTCTTGTCCAATTAGGGTTTTTAACCAATCTTGTGCATCCAATAGGTGTGTTTGTGTCATTGGATGATCAATTAGGTCATTTTCGTCCTCCCTAGGCTTATTCTTGTTCAATTAGGGTTTTTAACCAATCTTGTGCATCCAATAGGTGTGTTTGTGTCATTGGATGATCAATTAGGTCATTTTCATCCTCCCTAGGCTTATTCTTGTCCAATTTGGATTTTTAACCAACCTTGTGCATCCAATAGGTGTGTTTGTGCCATTGGATGATCAATTAGGTCATTTTGATCCTCCCTAGGCTTATTCTTGTCCAATTAGGGTTTTTAACCAATCTTGTGCATCCAATAAGTTCATTTGTGTCATTGAATTAACATTTAGGTCATTTTCGTCCTCCCTAGGCATATTCTTGTCCAATTAGGGTTTTTAACCAATCTTGAGCATCCAATAGGTGTGTTTGTGTCATTGGATGATCAATTAGGTCATTTTCATCCTCCCTAGGCTTATTCTTGTCCAATTAGGGTTTTTAACCAACCTTGTGCATCCAATAGGTGTGTTTGTGTCATTGGATGATCAATTATGTCATTTTGATCCTCCCTAGGCTTATTCTTGTCCAATTAGGGTTTTTAACCAATCTTGTGCATCCAATAAGTTCATTTGTGTCATTGAATTAACATTTAGGTCATTTTCGTCCTCCCTAGGCATATTCTTGTCCAATTAGGGTTTTTAACCAATCTTGAGCATCCAATAGGTGTGTTTGTGTCATTGGATGATCAATTAGGTCATTTTGATCCTCCCTAGGCTAATTCTTGTCCAATTAGGGTTTTTAACCAATCTTGTGCATCCAATAAGTTCATTTGTGTCATTGGATTAACATTTAGGTCATTTTCGTCCTCCGTAGGCATATTCTTGTCCAATTAGGGTTTTTAACCAATCTTGAGCATCCAATAGGTGTGTTTGTGTCATTGGATGATCAATTAGGTCATTTTGATCCTCCCTAGGCTAATTCTTGTCCAATTAGGGTTTTTATCCAATCTTGTGCACCCAATAAGTTCATTTGTGTCATTGGATTAACATTTAGGTCATTTTCGTCCTCCGTAGGCATATTCTTGTCCAATTAGGGTTTTTAACCAATCTTGAGCATCCAATAGGTGTGTTTATGTCATTGGATGATCAATTAGGTCATTTTCGTCCTCTCTAGGCTTATTCTTGTCCAATTAGGGTTTTTAACCAATCTTGTGCATCCAATAGGTGTGTTTGTGTCATTGGATGATCAATTAGGTCATTTTCGTCCTCCCGAAGCTTATTCTCGACCAATTAGGGTTTTTAACCAATCTTGTTGATCCAATAGGTTCATTTGTGTCATTGGATTAACATTTAGGTCATTTTCGTCCTCCCTAGTCATATTCTTATCCAATTATGGTTTTTAACCAATCTTGTGCATCCAATAGGTGTGTTTGTGTCATTGGATGATCAATTAGGTCATTTTCGTCCTCCCTAGGCTTATTCTTGTTCAATTAGGGTTTTTAACCAATCTTGTGCATCCAATAGGTGTGTTTGTGTTATTGGATGATCAATTAGGTAATTTTCGTCCTCCCTAGGCATATTCTTTTCCAATTAGGGTTTGTAACCAATCTTTTGCATCCAATAGGTTTGTTTGTGTCATTGGATGATCAATTACGTCATTTTCGTCCTCCCTTGGCTTATTCTGGTCCAATTAGGGTTTTTAACCCATCTTGTGCATCAAATAGGTGTGTTTGTGTCTTTGGATGATTAATTAGGTCATTTTCGTCCTCCTGAAGCTTATTCTCGACCAATTACGGTTTTTAATCAATCTTGGGCATCCAATAGGTTCATTTGTGTCATTGGATTAACATTTAGGTCATTTTCGTCCTCCCTAGTCATATTCTTATCCAATTAGGGTTTTTAACCAATCTTGTGCATCCAATAGGTGTGTTTGTGTCATTGGATGATCAATTAGGTCATTTTCGTCCTCCCTAGGCTTATTCTTGTTCAATTAGGGTTTTTAACCAATCTTGTGCATCCAATAGGTTTGTTTGTGTCATTGGATGATAAATTAGGTCATTTTCGTCCTCCCTAGGCTTATTCTTGTCCAATTAGGGTTTTTAACCAATCTTGTGCATCCAATAGGTGTGTTTGTGTCATTGGATTATCAATTAGGTCATTTTCGTCCTCCCTAGGCTTATTCTTGTTCAATTAGGGTTTTTAACCAATCTTGTGCATCCAATAGGTGTGTTTGTGTCATTGGATGATCAATTAGGTCATTTTCGTCCTCCCTAGGCTTATTCTTGTTCAATTAGGGTTTTTAACCAATCTTGTGCATCCAATAGGTTTGTTTGTGTCATTGGATGATCAATTAGGTCATTTTCGTCCTCCCTAGGCTTATATTTGTCCAATTAGGGTTTTTAACCATTCTTGTGCATCAAATAGGTGTGTTTGTGTCTTTGGAGGATCAATTAGGTCATTTTCGTCCTCCTGAAGCTTATTGTCGACCAATTAGGGTTTTTAACCAATCTTGTGCATCCAATAGGTTCATTTGTGTCATTGGATTAACATTTAGGTCATTTTCGTCCTCCCTAGTCATATTCTTATCCAATTAGGGTTTTTAACCAATCTTGTGCATCCAATAGGTGTGTTTGTGTCATTGGATGATCAATTAGGTAATTTTTGTCCTCCCTAGGCTTATTCTTGTCCAATTAGGGTTTTAACCAGACTTGTGCATCCAATAGGTGTGCTTGTGTCATTGGATGATCAATTAGGTCATCTTCTTCATCCCTAGGCTTTTTCTTGTCCAATTAGGGTTTTTAACCAATCTTGTGCATCCAATAAGTTCATTTGTGTCATTGAATTAACATTTAGGTCATTTTCGTCCTCCCTAGGCATATTCTTGTCAAATTAGGGTTTTTAACCAATCTTGTGCATCCAATAGGTGTGTTTGTGTCATTGGATGATCAATTAGATCATTTTGATCCACCCTAGGCTTATTCTTGTCCAATTGGGGTTTTTAACCAATCTTGTGCATCCAATAAGTTCATTTGTGTCATTGAATTAACATTTAGGTCATTTTCGTCCTCCTTAGACATATTCTTATCCAGTTAGGGTTTTTAACCAATCTTGTGCATCCAATAGGTGTGTTGGTGTCATTGGATGATCAATTAGGTCATTTTCGTCCTCCCTAGGCATATTCTTTTCCAATTAGGGTTTTTAACCAATATTGTGCATCCAATAGGTGTGTTTGTGTCATTGGATGATCAATTAGGTCATTTTCGTCCTCCCTAGGCTTATTCTTGTCCAATTAGGGTTTTAACCAGTCTTGTGCATCCAATAGGTGTGCTTGTGTCATTGGATGATCAATTAGGTCATTTTCTTCATCCCTAGGCTTATTCTTGTCCAATTAGGGTTTTTAACCAATCTTGTGCATCCAATAAGTTCATTTGTGTCATTGAATTAACATTTAGGTCATTTTCGTCCTCCCTAGGCATATTCTTGTCCAATTAGGGTTTTTAACCAATCTTGTGCATCCAATCTTGTGCATCAAATAAATTCTTTGTGTGATTGAACACAATTCTTGATACTTCTCTATTTTTCTTGTTAAAGACAATTCTTGTATTTGAAGCTGTAACAAATCCAGTTTGGAAACATGTGGCTATCCTTGTTGGTGTGGTATCATCAAGAGGAAGTCTACTTTGATTTTGTGTAAGTTTGGGGATAAACTACAAGGATCAAAGGGCGTCAAGATATGAGTGAAGGGAGTTAGATTGATAGGTCTTGTTGAAGACTGGAAAATCTGTAAATGTACTCGAATTCATTGTATAGTAAAAAGGCTGGAAATCATGTTGTGATTTCGGGACTGGATGTAGGTCGTTGGATCAACGGCTGAACCAGGATAAATCTTGGTGCAATCTTTCTTATCCCTTCTCTTTAATTTTTCCAGTATTATATACCTGCTTATTCTTGTATGCTCCTTGTCATAATTGTATGTGTCTTTTAATTTCCGCTGTGTATGAGTTGTATGAACATTGCATGATTAATTTGGGAATTATGGCGAACTAGTTGGATTTGATCTTAATTCTCTCTGTGTTAATCAAAAGAAGTCATAATTTTCCAACATGTTTGAGTCAATGGATGATCAATTAGGTCATTTTCTTGCTCCCTAGGCTTATTCTTTTGCAATTAGGGTTTTTAACCAATCTTGTGCATCCAATAGGTGTGTTTGTGTCATTGGATGATCAATTAGGTCATTTTCGTCCTCCCTAGGCTTATTCTTGTGCAATTAGGGTTTTTAACCAATCTTGTGCATCCAATAGGTGTGTTTGTGTCATTGGATGATCCATTAGGTCATTTTCGTCCTCCCTAGGCATATTCTTGTCCAATTAGGGTTTTTAACCAATCTTGTGCATCCAATAGGTGTGTTTGTGTCATTGGATGATCAATTAGGTCATTTTCGTCCTCCCTAGGCTTATTCTTGTCCAATTAGGGTTTTTAACCAATATTGTGCTTCCAATAGGTGTGTTTGTGTCATTGGATGATCAATTAGGCCATTTTCGTCCTCCCTAGGATTATTAATGTCCAATTAGGGTTTTTAACCAATCTTGTGCATCCAATAAATTTGTTTGTGTCATTGAATTAATATTTAGATCATTTTCGTCCTCCCTAGGCATATTCTTGTTCAATTAGGGTTTTTAACCAATCTTGTGCATCCAATAGGTGTGTTTGTGTCATTGGATGATGAATTAGGTCATTTTCGTCCTCCCTAGGCTTATTCTTGTCCAATTAGGGTTTTTAACCAATCTTGTGCATCCAATAATTTGATTTGTGTCATTGGATTAACATTTAGGTCATTTTCGTCCTCCCTAGGTTTATTCTTGTCCAATTAGGGTTTTTAACCAATCTTGTGCATCCAATAGGTGTGTTTGTGTCATTGGATGATCAATTAGGTCATTTTCGTCCTCCCTAGGCTTATTCTTGTCCAATTAGGGTTTTTAACCAATCTTGTGCATCCAATAAGTTTAGTTGTGTCATTGGATTAGCATTTAGGTCATTTTCGTCCTCCCTAGGCTTATTCTTGTCCAATTAGGGTTCTTAACCAATCTTGTGCATCCAATAAGTTCATTTGTGTCATTGGATTAACATTTAGGTCATTTTGGTTCTCCCTAGGCATATTCTTGTCCAATTAGGGTTTTTAACCAATCTTGTGCATCCAATAGGTGTGTTTGTGTCATTGGATGATCAATTAGGTCATTTTCGTCCTCCCTAGGCTTATTCTTGTCCAATTAGGGTTTTTAACCGATCTTGTGCATCCAATAGGTGTGTTTGTGTCATTTGATGATCAATTAGGTCATTTTCGTCCTCCCTAGGCATATTCTTGTCCAATTAGGGTTTTTAACCAATCTTGTGCATCCAATAGGTGTGTTTGTGTCATTGGATGATCAATTAGGTCATTTTCGTCCTCCCTAGGCTTATTCTTGTCCAATTAGGGTTTTTAACCAATCTTGTGCATCCAATAACTTTGTTTGTGTCATTGAATTAATATTTGGGTCATTTTCGTCCTCCCTAGGCATATTCTTGTCCAATTAGGGTTTTTAACCAATCTTGTGCATCCAATAGGTGTGTTTGTGTCATTGGATGATCAATTAGGTCATTTTCGTCCTCCCTAGGCTTATTCTTGTCCAATTAGGGTTTTTAACCAATCTTGTGCATCCAATAAGTTTGTTTGTGTCATTGAATTAATATTTAGGTCATTTTCGTCCTCCCAAGGTATATTCTTGTCCAATTAGGGTTTTTAACCAATCTTGTGCATCCAATAAGTTCATTTGTGTCATTGGATTAACATTTAGGTCATTTTCGTCCTCCCTAGGCATATTCTTGTCCAATTAGGGTTTTTAACCAATCTTGTGCATCCAATAGGTGTGTTTGTGTCATTGGATGATCAATTAGGTCATTTTCGTCCTCCCTAGGCATATTCTTGTCCAGTTAGGGTTTTTAACCAATCTTGTGCATCCAATAGGTGTGTTTACGTCATTGGATGATCAATTAGGTCATTTTCGTCCTCCCTAGGCTTATTCTTGTCCAATTAGGGTTTTTAAGCAATCTTGATCATCCAATAAGTTCATTTGTGTCATTGGATTAACATTTAGGTCATTTTCGTCCTCCCTAGGCATATTCTTGTCCAATTAGGGTTTTTAACCAATCTTGTGCATCCAATAGGTGTGTTTGTGTCATTGGATGATCAATTAGGTCATTTTCGTCCTCCCTAGGCTTATTATTGTCCAATTAGGGTTTTTAACCAATCTTGTGCATCCAATAAGTTAATTTGTGTCATTGGATGATCAATTAGGTCATTTTCGTACTCCCTAGGCATATTCTTGTCCAGTTAGGGTTTTTAACCAATCTTGTGCATCCAATAGGTGTGTTTGTGTCATTAGATGATCAATTAGGTCATTTTCGTCCTCCCTATGCTTATTCTTGTCCAATTAGGGTTTTTAAGCAATCTTGATCATCCAATAAGTTCATTTGTGTCATTGGATTAACATTTAGGTCATTTTCGTCCTCCCTAGGCATATTCTTGTCCAATTAGGGTTTTTAACCAATCTTGTGCATCCAATAGGTGTGTTTGTGTCATTGGATGATCAATTAGGTCATTTTCGTCCTCCCTAGGCTTATTCTTGTCCAATTAGGGTTTTTAACTAATCTTGTGCATCCAATAAGTTCATTTATGTTATTGGATGATCAATTAGGTCATTTTCGTCCTCCCTAGGCATATTCTTGTCCAATTAGGGTTTTTAACCAATCTTGTGCATCCAATAGGTGTGTTTGTGTCATTGGATGATCAATTAGGTCATTTTCGTCCTCCCTAGGCTTATTCTTGTCCAATTAGGGTTTTTAACCGATCTTGTGCATCCAATAGGTGTGTTTGTGTCATTGCATGATCAATTAGGTCATTTTCGTCCTCCCTAGGCATATTCTTGTCCAATTAGGGTTTTTAACCAATCTTGTGCATCCAATAGGTGTGTTTGTGTCATTGGATGATCAATTAGGTCATTTTCGTCCTCCCTAGGCTTATTCTTGTCCAATTAGGGTTTTTAACCAATGTTGTGCTTCCAACAGGTGTATTTGTGTCATTGGATGATCAATTAGGTCATTCTCGTCCTCCCTAGGCTTATTAATGTCCAATTAGGGTTTTTAACCAATCTTGTGCATCCAATGAGTTTGTTTGTGTCACTGAATTAATATTTAGATCATTTTCGTCCTCCCTAGGCATATTCTTGTCCAATTAGGGTTCTTAACCAATCTTGTGCATCCAATAGGTGTGTTTGTGTCATTGGATGATCAATTAGGTCATTTTCGTCCTCCCTAGGCATATTCTTGTCCAATTAGGGTTTTTAACCAATCTTGTGCATCCAATAGGTGTGTTTGTGTCATTGGATGATCAATTAGGTCATTTTCGTCCTCCCTAGGCTTATTCTTGTCCAATTAGGGTTTTTAACCAATCTTGTACATCTAATAAGTTCATTTGTGTCATTGGATTAACATTTAGGTCATTTTCGTCCTCCTTAGGCATATTCTTGTCCAATTAGGGTTTTTAACCCATCTTGTGCATCCAATAGGTGTATTTGTGTCATTGGATGATCAATTAGGTCATTTTCGTCCTCCCTAGGCATTTTTTGGTCCAATTAGGGTTTTTAACCAATCTTGTGCATCCAATAGGTGTGTTTGTGTCATTGGATGATCAATTAGGTCATTTTCGTCCTCCCTAGGCATATTCTTGTCCAATTAGGGTTTTTAACCAATCTTGTGCATCCAATAGGTGTGTTTGTGTCATTGGATGATCAATTAGGTCATTTTCGTCCTCCCTAGGCTTATTCTTGTCCAATTAGGGTTTTTAACCAATCTTGTGCATCCAATACGTTCATTTGTGTCATTGGATTAACATTTTGGTCATTTTCGTCCTCCCTAGGCATATTCTTGCTCATTTAGAGTTTTAGACCAATCTTGTGCATCCAATAGGTGTGTTTGTGTCATTGGATGATCAATTAGGTAATTTTCGTCCTCCCAAAGCTTATTCTTGTCCAATTAGGGTTTTTAACTAATCTTGTGCATCCAATAAGTTCATTTGTGTCATTGGATGATCAATTAGGTCATTTTCGTCCTCCCTAGGCATATTCTTGTCCAATTAGGGTTTTTAACCAATCTTGTGCATCCAATAGGTGTGTTTGTGTCATTGGATGATCAATTAGGTCATTTTCGTCCTCCCTAGGCTTATTCTTGTCCAATTAGGGTTTTTAACCTATCTTGTACATCTAATAAGTTCATTTGTGTCATTGGATTAACATTTAGGTCATTTTCGTCCTCCCTAGGCATATTCTTGTCCAATTAGGGTTTTTAACCAATCTTGTGCATCCAATAGGTGTGTTTGTATCATTGGATGATCAATTAGGTCATTTTCGTCCTCCCTAGGCTTATTCTTGTCCAATTAGGGTTTTTAACCAATCTTGTGCATCCAACAAGTTTGTTTATGTCATTGAATTAATATTCAGGTCATTTTCGTCCTCCCTAGGCATATTCTTGTCCAATTAGGGTTTTTAACCAATCTTGTGCATCCAATAGGTGTGTTTGTGTCATTGGATGATCAATTAGGTCATTTTCGTCCTCCCTAGGCTTATTCTTGTCCAATTAGGGTTTTTAACCAATCTTGTGCATCCAATAGGTGTGTTTGTGTCATTGGATGATCAATTAGGTCATTTTCGTCCTCCCTAGGCTTATTCTTGTCCAATTAGGGTTTTTAACTAATCTTGTGCATCCAATAAGTTCATTTGTGTCATTGAATGATCAATTAGGTCATTTTCGTTCTCCCTAGGCATATTCTTGTCCAACTAGGGTTTTTAACCAATCTTGGGCATCCAATAGGTGTGTTTGTGTCTTTGGATGATCAATTAGGTCATTTTCGTCCTCCCTAGGCTTATTCTTGTCCAATTAGGGTTTTTAACCAATCTTGTGCATCCAATAGGTGTGTTTGTGTCATTGGATGATCAATTAGGTCATTTTGATCCACCCTAGGCTTATTCTTGTCCAATTAGGGTTTTTAACCAATCTTGTGCATCCAATAAGTTCATTTGTGTCATTGAATTAACATTTAGGTCATTTTCGTCCTCCCTAGGCATATTCTTGTCCAATTAGGGTTTTTAACCAATCTTGAGCATCCAATAGGTGTGTTTGTGTCATTGGATGATCAATTAGGTCATTTTGATCCTCCCTAGGCTAATTCTTGTCCAATTAGGGTTTTTAACCAATCTTGTGCACCCAATAAGTTCATTTGTGTCATTGGATTAACATTTAGGTCATTTTCGTCCTCCGTAGGCATATTCTTGTCCAATTAGGGTTTTTAACCAATCTTGAGCATCCAATAGGTGTGTTTATGTCATTGGATGATCAATTAGGTCATTTTCGTCCTCTCTAGGCTTATTCTTGTCCAATTAGGGTTTTTAACCAATCTTGTGCATCCAATAAGTTCATTTGTGTCATTGGATTAACATTTAGGTCATTTTCGTCCTCCCTAGGCATATTCTTGTCCAATTAGGGTTTTTAACCAATCTTGTGCATCCAATAGGTGTGTTTGTGTCATTGGATAATCAATTAGGTCATTTTCGCCCTCCCTAGGCTTATTCTTGTCCAATTAGGGTTTTTAACCAATCTTGTGCATCCAATAAGTTCATTTGTGTCATTGGATTAACATTTAGGTCATTTTCGTCCTCCCTAGGCATATTCTTGTCCAAGTAGGGTTTTTAACCAATCTTGTGCATCCAATAAGTTCATTTGTGTTATTGGATTAACATTTAGGTCATTTTCGTCAACCCTTGGCATATTATTGTCCAATTAGGGTTTTTAACCAATCTTGTGCATCCAATAAGTTCATTTGTGTTATTGGATTAACATTTAGGTCATTTTCGTCCTCCCTAGGCATATTCTTGTCCAATTAGGGTTTTTAACTAATCTTGTGCATCCAATAGGTGTGTTTGTGTCATTGGATGATCAATTAGGTTATTTTCGTCCTCCCTAGGCATATTCTTGTCCAATTAGGGTTTTTAACCAATCTTGTGCATCCAATAGGTGTGTTTGTGTCATTGGATGATCAATTAGGTCATTTTCGTCCTCCCTAGGCTTATTCTTGTCCAATTAGGGACTTTAACCAATATTGTGCATCCAATAAGTTCATTTGTGTCATTGGATTAACATTTAGGTCATTTTCGTCCTCCCTAGGCATATTCTTGTCCAATTAGGGTTTTTAACCAATCTTGTGCATCCAATAAGTTCATTTGTGTTATTGGATTAACATTTAGGTCATTTTCGTCCACCTAGGCATATTCTTGTCCAATTAGGGTTTTTAACCAATCTTGTGCATCCAATAAGTTTGTTTTGTTTCATTGAATTAATATTTAGGTCATTTTCGTCGTCCCTAGGCATATTCTTGTCCAATTAGGGTTTTTAACCAATCTTGTGCATCCATTAGGTGTGTTTGTGTTATTGGATGATTAATTAGGTCATTTTCTTCCTCCCTAGGCATATTCTTGTCCAATTAGGGTTTATAACGAATCTTGTGCATCCAATAGGTGTGTTTGTGTCATTGGATGATCAATTAGGTCATTTTCGTCCTCCCTAGGCTTATTCTTGTCCAATTAGGGTTTTTAACCAATCTTGTGCATCCAATAAGTTTGTTTGTGTCATTGAATTAATATCTAGGTCATTTTCGTCCTCCCAAGGCATATTCTGGTCCAATTAGGGTTTTTAACCAATCTTGTGCATCCGATAGGTGTGTTTGTGTTATTGGATGATCAATTAGGTCATTTTCGTCCTCCCTAGGCATATTCTTGTCCAATTAGGGTTTTTAACCAATCTTGTGCATCCAATAGGTGTGTTTGTGTCATTGGATGATCAATTAGGTCATTTTCGTCCTCCCTAGGCTTATTCTTGTCCAATTAGGGTTTTTAACCAATTTTGTGCATCCAATAGGTGTGTTTGTGTCATTGGATGATCAATTAGGTCATTTTCGTCCTCCATACGCTTATTCTTGTCCAATTAGGGTTTTTAACCAATCTTGTGCATCCAATAAGTTGAGTTGTGTCATTGGATTAACATTTAGGTCATTTTCGTCCTCCCTAGGCTTATTCTTGTCCAATTAGGGTTTTTAACCAATCTTGTACATTTAATAAGTTCATTTGTGTCATTAGATTAACATTTAGGTCATTTTCGTCCTCCCTAGGCATATTCTTGTCCAATTAGGGTTTTTAACCAATCTTGTGCATCCAATAGGTGTGTTTGTGTCATTGGATGATCAATTAGGTCATTTTCGTCCTCCCTAGGCTTATTCTTGTCCAATTAGGGTTTTTAACCAATCTTGTGCATCCAATAGGTGTGTTTGTGTCATTGGATGATCAATGATGTCATTTTCGTCCTCCCTAGGCTTATTCTTGTCCAATTAGGGTTTTTAACCAATCTTGTGCATCCAATAAGTTAATTTGTGTCATTGGATGATCAATTAGGTCATTTTCGTCCTTCCTAGGCATATTCTTGTCCAACTAGGGTTTTTAACCAATCTTGTGCATCCAATAAGTTCATTTGTGTCATTGGATTAACATTTAGGTCATTTTCGTCCTCCCTAGGCATATTCTTGTCCAATTAGGGTTTTTAACCAATCTTGTGCATCCAATAGGTGTGTTTGTGTCATTGGATGATCAATTAGGTCATTTTCGTCCTCCCTAGGCTTATTCTTGTCCAATTAGGGTTTTTAACAAATCTTGTGCATCCAATAAGTTCATTTGTGTCATTGGATGATCAATTAGGTCATTTTTGTCCTTCCTAGGCATATTCTTGTCCAACTAGGGTTTTTAACCAGTCTTGTGCATCCAATAGGTGTGTTTGTGTCATTGGATGATCAATTAGGTCATTTTCATCCTCCCAAGGCTTATTCTTGTCCAATTAGGGTTTTTAACCAATCTTGTGCAACCAATAAGTTCATTTGTGTCATTGGATTAACATTTAGGTCATTTTCGTCCTCCCTAGGCATATTCTTGTCCAATTAGGGTTTTTAACCAATCTTGTGCATCCAATAGGTGTGTTTGTGTCATTGGATGATCAATTAGGTCATTTTCGTCCTCCCTAGGCTTATTCTTGTCCAATTAGGGTTTTTAACCAATCTTGTGCATCCAATAAGTTCATTTGTGTCATTTTCGTCCTCCCTAGGCTTATTCTTGTCCAATTAGGGTTTTTAACCAATCTTGTGCATCCAATAAGTTGAGTTGTGTCATTGGATTAACATTTAGGTCATTTTCGTTCTCCCTAGGCTTATTCTTGTCCAATTAGGGTTTTTAACCAATCTTGTGCATCCAATAAGTTCATTTGTGTTATTGGATTAACATTTAGGTCATATTCGTCCTCCCTAAGCATATTCTTGTCCAATTAGGGTTTTTAACCAATCTTGTGCATCCAATAGGTGTGTTTGTGTCATTGGATGATCAATTAGGTTATTTTCATCCTCCCTAGGCATATTCTTATCCAATTAGGGTTTTTAACCAATCTTGTTCATCCAATAGGTGAGTTTGTGTCATTGGATGATCAATTAGGTCATTTTCGTCCTCCCTAGGCTTATTCTTGTCCAATTAGGGTTTTTAACCAATCTTGTGCGTCCAATAAATTGATTTGTGTCATTGGATTAACATTTAGGTCATTTTCATTCTCCCTAGGCTTATTCTTGTCCAATTAGGGTTTTTAACCAATCTTGTTCATCCAATAAGTTCATTTGTGTCATTGGATTCACATTTATGTCATATTCGACCTCCCTAGGCATATTCTTGTCCAATTAGGGTTTTTAACCAATCTTGTGCATCCAATAGGTGTGTTTGTGTCATTGGATGATCAATTAGGTCATTTTCGTCCTCCCTAGGCTTATTCTTGTCCAATTAGGGTTTTTAACCAATCTTGTGCATCCAATAGGTGTGTTTGTGTTATTGGATGATCAATAAGGTCATTTTCGTCCTCCCTAGGCATATTCTTGTCCAATTAGGGTTTTTAACCAATCTTGTGCATCCAATAGGTGTGTTTGTGTCATTGGATGATCAATTAGGTCATTTTCGTCCTCCCTAGGCTTATTCTTGTCCAATTAGGGTTTTTAACCCATCTTGTGCATCAAATAGGTGTGTTTGTGTCTTTGGATGATCAATTAGGTCATTTTCGTCCTCCTGAAGCTTATTCTCGACCAATTACGGTTTTTAATCAATCTTGTGCATCCAATAGGTTCATTTGTGTCATTGGATTAACATTTAGGTCATTTTCGTCCTCCCTAGTCATATTCTTATCCAATTAGGGTTTTTAACCAATCTTGTGCATCCAATAGGTGTGTTTGTGTTATTGGATGATCAATTAGGTCATTTTCGTCCTCCCTAGGCTTATTCTTGTTCAATTAGGGTTTTTAACCAATCTTGTGCATCCAATAGGTTTGTTTGTGTCATTGGATGATCAATTTGGTCATTTTCGTCCTCCCTAGGCTTATTCTTGTCCAATTAGGGTTTTTAACCAATCTTGTGCATCCAATAGTTGTGTTTATGTCATTGGATGATCAATTAGGTCATTTTCGTCTTCCCTAGGCTTATTCTAGTCCAATTAGGGTTTTTAACCAATCTTGTGCATCCAATAAGTTCATTTGTGTCATTGGATTAACATTTAGGTCATTTTCGTCCTCCTTAGGCATATTCTTGTTCAATTAGGGTTTTTAACCAATCTTGTGCATCCAATAGGTGTGTTTGTGTCATTAGATGATCAATTAGGTCATTTTCTTCCTCCCTTGGCTTATTCTTGTCCAATTAGGGTTTTTAACCAATCTTGTGCATCCAATAGGTTCATTTGTGTCATTGGATTAACATTTAGGTCATTTTCGTCATCCCTAGTCATATTCTTATCCAATTAGGGTTTTTAACCATTCTTGTGCATCCAATAGGTGTGTTTGTGTCATTGGATGATCAATTAGGTCATTTTCGTCCTCCCTAGGCTTATTCTTGTTCAATTAAGGTTTTTAACAAATCTTGTGCATCCAATAGGTGTGTTTGTGTCATTGGATGATCAATTAGGTCATTTTCGTCCTCCCTAGGCTTATTCTTGTTCAATTATGGTTTTTAACCAAACTTGTGCATCCAATAGGTTTGTTTTTGTCATTGGATGATCAATTTGCTCATTTTCGTCCTCCCTAGGCTTATTCTTGTCCAATTAAGGTTTTTAACCAATCTTGTGCATCCAATAGGTGTGTTTGTGTCATTGGATGATCAATTAGGTCATTTTCGTCCTCCCGAAGCTTATTCTCGACCAATTAGGGTTTTTAACCAATCTTGTTGATCCAATAGGTTCATTTGTGTCATTGGATTAACATTTAGGTCATTTTCGTCCTCCCTAGTCATATTCTTATCCAATTATGGTTTTTAACCAATCTTGTGCATCCAATAGGTGTGTTTGTGTCATTGGATGATCAATTAGGTCATTTTGATCCTCACTACGCTTATTCTTGTCCAATTAGGGTTTTTAACCAATCTTGTGCATCCAATAAGTTCATTTGTGTCATTGGATTAACATTTAGGTCATTTTC
>JBBPBR010001889.1:763199-784731 GCA_037974775.1 Cicer pinnatifidum | reverse complement strand
GCTTATTCTTGTTCAATTAGGGTTTTTAACCAATCTTGTGCATCCAATAGGTTTGTTTGTGTCATTGGATGATCAATTTGGTCATTTTCGTCCTCCCTGGGCTTATTCTTGTCCAATTAGGGTTTTTAACCAATCTTGTGCATCCAATAGGTGTGTTTGTGTCATTGGATGATCAATTAGGTCATTTTGATCCTCACTACGCTTATTCTTGTCCAATTAGGGTTTTTAACCAATCTTGTGCATCCAATAAGTTCATTTGTGTCATTGGATTAACATTTAGGTCATTTTCTTCCTCCCTAGGCTTATTCTTGTTCAATTAGGGTTTTTAACCAATCTTGTGCATCCAATAAGTTCATTTGTGTCATTGGATTAACATTTAGGTCATTTTTGTTCTCCCTAGGCATATTCTTGTCCAATTAGGGTTTTTAACCAATCTTGAGCATCCAATAGGTGTGTTTGTGTCATTGGATGATCAATTTGGTCATTTTCGTCCTCCTTAGGCATATTCTTGTTCAATTAGGGTTTTTAACCAATCTTGTGCATCCAATAGGTTTGTTTGTGTCATTGGATGATCAATTAGGTCATTTTCTTCCTCCCTAGGCTTATTCTTGTCCAATTAGGGTTTTTAACCAATCTTGTGCATCCAATAGGTGTGTTTGTGTCATTGGATGATCAATTAGGTCATTTTCGTCCTCCCTAGGCTTATTCTTGTTCAATTAGGGTTTTTAACCAATCTTGTGCATCCAATAGGTGTGTTTGTGTCATTGGATGATCAATTAGGTCATTTTCATCCTCCCTAGGCTTATTCTTGTCCAATTTGGATTTTTAACCAACCTTGTGCATCCAATAGGTGTGTTTGTGCCATTGGATGATCAATTAGGTCATTTTGATCCTCCCTAGGCTTATTCTTGTCCAATTAGGGTTTTTAACCAATCTTGTGCATCCAATAAGTTCATTTGTGTCATTGAATTAACATTTAGGTCATTTTCGTCCTCCCTAGGCATATTCTTGTCCAATTAGGGTTTTTAACCAATCTTGAGCATCCAATAGGTGTGTTTGTGTCATTGGATGATCAATTAGGTCATTTTCATCCTCCCTAGGCTTATTCTTGTCCAATTAGGGTTTTTAACCAACCTTGTGCATCCAATAGGTGTGTTTGTGTCATTGGATGATCAATTATGTCATTTTGATCCTCCCTAGGCTTATTCTTGTCCAATTAGGGTTTTTAACCAATCTTGTGCATCCAATAAGTTCATTTGTGTCATTGAATTAACATTTAGGTCATTTTCGTCCTCCCTAGGCATATTCTTGTCCAATTAGGGTTTTTAACCAATCTTGAGCATCCAATAGGTGTGTTTGTGTCATTGGATGATCAATTAGGTCATTTTCGTCCTCCTTAGGCTTATTCTTGTCCAATTAGGGTTTTTAACCAATCTTGTGCATCCAATAGGTGTGTTTGTGTCATTGGATGATCAATTAGGTCATTTTGATCCTCCCTAGGCTAATTCTTGTCCAATTAGGGTTTTTAACCAATCTTGTGCATCCAATAAGTTCATTTGTGTCATTGGATTAACATTTAGGTCATTTTCGTCCTCCGTAGGCATATTCTTGTCCAATTAGGGTTTTTAACCAATCTTGAGCATCCAATAGGTGTGTTTGTGTCATTGGATGATCAATTAGGTCATTTTGATCCTCCCTAGGCTAATTCTTGTCCAATTAGGGTTTTTATCCAATCTTGTGCACCCAATAAGTTCATTTGTGTCATTGGATTAACATTTAGGTCATTTTCGTCCTCCGTAGGCATATTCTTGTCCAATTAGGGTTTTTAACCAATCTTGAGCATCCAATAGGTGTGTTTATGTCATTGGATGATCAATTAGGTCATTTTCGTCCTCTCTAGGCTTATTCTTGTCCAATTAGGGTTTTTAACCAATCTTGTGCATCCAATAGGTGTGTTTGTGTCATTGGATGATCAATTAGGTCATTTTCGTCCTCCCGAAGCTTATTCTCGACCAATTAGGGTTTTTAACCAATCTTGTTGATCCAATAGGTTCATTTGTGTCATTGGATTAACATTTAGGTCATTTTCGTCCTCCCTAGTCATATTCTTATCCAATTATGGTTTTTAACCAATCTTGTGCATCCAATAGGTGTGTTTGTGTCATTGGATGATCAATTAGGTCATTTTCGTCCTCCCTAGGCTTATTCTTGTTCAATTAGGGTTTTTAACCAATCTTGTGCATCCAATAGGTGTGTTTGTGTTATTGGATGATCAATTAGGTCATTTTCGTCCTCCCTAGGCATATTCTTTTCCAATTAGGGTTTGTAACCAATCTTGTGCATCCAATAGGTTTGTTTGTGTCATTGGATGATCAATTACGTCATTTTCGTCCTCCCTTGGCTTATTCTCGTCCAATTAGGGTTTTTAACCCATCTTGTGCATCAAATAGGTGTGTTTGTGTCTTTGGATGATCAATTAGGTCATTTTCGTCCTCCCGAAGCTTATTCTCGACCAATTAGGGTTTTTAACCAATCTTGTGCATCCAATAGGTTCATTTGTGTTATTGGATTAACTTTAGGTCATTTTCGTCCTCCCGAAGCTTATTCTCGACCAATTAGGGTTTTTAACCAATCTTGTGCATCCAATAGGTTCATTTGTGTTATTGGATTAACTTTAGGTCATTTTCGTCCTCCCTAGTCATATTCATATCCAATTATGGTTCTTAACCAATCTTGTGCATCCAATAGGTTTGTTTGAGTCATTGGATGATCAATTAGGTCATTTTCGTCCTCCCTAGGCTTATTCTTGTTCAATTAGGGTTTTTAACCAATCTTGTGCATCCAATAGGTGTGTTTGTGTTATTGGATGATTAATTAGGTCATTTTCGTCCTCCCTAGGCTTATTCTTCTTCAATTAGGGTTTTTAACCAATCTTGTGCTTCCAATAGGTTTGTTTGTGTCATTGGATGATCAATTACGTCATTTTCGTCCTCCCTAGGCTTATTCTTGTCCAATTAGGGTTTTTAACCAATCTTGTGCATCAAATAGGTGTGTTTGTGTCTTTGGATGATCAATCAGTTCATTTTCGTCCTCCTGAAGCTTATTCTCGACCAATTACGGTTTTTAATCAATCTTGTGCATCCAATAGGTTCGTTTGTGTCATTGGATTAACATTTAGGTCATTTTCGTCCTCCCTAGTCATATTCTTATCCAATTAGGGTTTTTAACCGATCTTGTGCATCCAATAGGTGTGTTTGTGTCATTGGATGATCATTTAGGTCATTTTCGTCCTCCCTAGGCTTATTCTTGTTCAATTACGGTTTTTAACCAATCTTGTGCATCCAATAGGTTTGTTTGTGTCATTGGATGATAAATTAGGTCATTTTCGTCCTCCATAGGCTTATTCTTGTCCAATTAGGGTTTTTAACAAATCTTGTGCATCCAATAGGTGTCTTTGTGTCATTCGATGAACAATTAGATCATTTTGATCCACCCTAGGCTTATTCTTGTCCAATTAGGGCTTTTAACCAATCTTGTGCATCCAATAAGTTCATTTGTGTCATTGAATTAACATTTAGGTCATTTTCGTCCTCCCTAGACATATTCTTGTCCAATTAGGGTTTTTAACCAATATTGTGCATCCAATAGGTGTGTTTGTGTCATTGGATGATCAATTAGGTCATTTTCTTCCTCCCTAGGCTTATTCTTGTCCAATTAGGATTTTTAACCAATCTTTTGCATCCAATACGTGTGTTTGTGTCGTTGGATGATCAATTACGTCATTTTGATCCTCCCTAGGCTTATTCATGTCTAATTAGGGTTTTTAACCAATCTTGTGCATCCAATAAGTTCATTTATGTCATTGGATTAACATTTAGGTCATTTTCGTCCTCCCTAGGCATATTCTTGTCCAATTAGGGTTTTTAACCAATCTTGTGCATCCAATAGGTGTGTTTGTGTTATTGGATGATCAATTAGGTCATTTTCGTCCTCCCTAGGCTTATTCTTATTCAATTAGGGTTTTTAACCAATCTTGTGCATCCAATAGGTTTGTTTGTGTCATTGGATGATCAATTAGGTCATTTTCGTCCTCCCTAGGCTTATTCTTGTCCAATTAGGGTTTTTAACACATCTTGTGCATCAAATAGGAGTGTTTGTGTCTTTGGATGATCAATTAGGTCATTTTCGTCCTCCCGAAGCTTATTCTCGACCGATTAGGGTTTTTAACCAATCTTGTGCATCCAATAGGTTCATTTGTGTCATTGGATTAACATTTAGGTCATTTTCATCCTCCCTAGTGATATTCTTATCCAATTAGGGTTTTTAACCAATCTTGTGCATCCAATAGGTGTGTTTGTGTCATTGGATGATCAATTAGGTCATTTTCTTCGTCCCTAGGCTTATTCTTGTCCAATTAGGGTTTTTAACCAATCTTGTGCATCCAATAGGTGTGTTTGTGTCATTGGATGATCAATTATGTCATTTTGATCCTCCCTAGGCTTATTCTTGTCCAATTAGGGTTTTTAACCAAACTTGTGCATCCAATAAGTTCATTTGTGTCATTGGATTAACATTTAGGTCATTTTCGTCCTCCCTAGGCATATTCTTGTCCAATTAGGGTTTTTAACCAATCTTGTTCATCCAATAGGTGTGTTTGTGTCATTGGATGATCAATTAGGTCATTTTGATCCTCCCTATCCTTATTCTTGTCCAATTGGGGTTTTTAACCAATCTTGTGCATCCAATAAGTTCATTTGTGTCATTGGATTAACATTTAGGTCATTTTCGTCCTCCCTAGTCATATTCTTATCCAATTATGGTTTTTAACCAATCTTGTGCATCCAATAGGTGTGTTTGTGTCATTGGATGATAATTTTGGTAATTTTCTTCCTCCCTAGGCTTATTCTTGTCCAATTAGGGTTTTTAACCAATCTTGTGCATCCAATAGGTTTGTTTGTGTCATTGGATGATAAATTAGGTCATTTTCGTCCTCCCTAGGCTTATTCTTGTCCAATTAGGGTTTTTAACCAATCTTGTGCATCCAATAGGTGTGTTTGTGTCATTGGATGATCAATTAGATCATTTTGATCCACCCTAGGCTTATTCTTGTCCAATTAGGGTTTTTAACCAATCTTGTGCATCCAATAAGTTCATTTGTGTCATTGAATTAACATTTAGGTCATTTTCGTCCTCCCTAGGCATATTCTAGTCCAATTAGGGTTTTTAACCAATCTTGAGCATCCAATTGGTGTGTTTGTGTCATTGGATGATCAATTAGGTCATTTTGATCCTCCCTAGGCTAATTGTTGTCCAATTAGGGTTTTTAACCAATCTTGTGCATCCAATAAGTTCATTTGTGTCATTGGATTAACATTTAGGTCATTTTCGTTCTCCGTAGGCATATTCTTGTCCAATTAGGGTTTTTAACCAATCTTGAGCATCCAATAGGTGTGTTTATGTCATTGGATGATCAATTAGGTCATTTTCGTCCTCTCTAGGCTTATTCTGGTCCAATTAGGGTTTTTAACCAATCTTGTGCATCCAATAGGTGTGTTTGTGTCATTGGATGATCAATTAGGTCATTTTCGTCCTCCCGAAGCTTATTCTCGACCAATTAGGACTTTTAACAAATCTTGTGGAACCAATAGGTTCATTTGTGTCATTGGATTAACATTTAGGTCATTTTCGTCCTCCCTAGTCATATTCTTATCCAATTAGGGTTTTTAACAAATCTTGTACATCCAATAGGTGTGTTTGTGTCATTGGATGATCAATTAGGTCATTTTCGTCCTCCCGAAGCTTATTCTCGACCAATTAGGGTTTTTAACCAATCTTGTGCATCCAATAGGTTCATTTGTGTCATTGGATTAACTTTAGGTCATTTTCGTCCTCCCTAGTCATATTCATATCCAATTATGGTTTTTAACCAATCTTGTGCATCCAATAGGTGTGTTTGTGTCATTGGATGATCAATTAGGTCATTTTCGTCCTCCCTAGGCTTATTCTTGTTCAATTAGGGTTTTTAACCAATCTTGTGCATCCAATAGGTGTGTTTGTGTCATTGGATGATCAATTAGGTCATTTTCGTCCTCCCAAGGCTTATTCTTGTTCAATTAGGGTTTTTAACCAATCTTGTGCATCCAATAGGTTTGTTTGTGTCATTGGATGATCAATTACGTCATTTTCGTCCTCCCTAGGCTTATTCTTGTCCAATTAGGGTTTTTAACCAATCTTGTGCATCCAATAGGTGTATTTGTGTCATTGGATGATCAATTAGATCATTTTGATCCACCCTAGGCTTATTCTTGTCCAATTAGGGTTTTTAACCAATCTTGTGCATCCAATAAGTTCATTTGTGTCATTGAATTAACATTTAGGTCATTTTCATCCTCCCTAGACATATTCTTGTCCAATTAGGGTTTTTAACCAATCTTGTGCATCCAATAGGTGTGTTTGTGTTATTGGATGATCAATTAGGTCATTTTCGTCCTCCATAGGCTTATTCTTGTCCAATTAGGGTTTTTAACCAATCTTGTGCATCCAATAGGTGTGTTTGTGTCATTGGATGATCGATTAGGTCATTTTCTTCCTCCCTAGACTAATTCTTGTCCAATTAGGGTTTTTAACCAATCTTGTGCGTCCAATAGGTGTGTTTGTGTCATTCGATGAACAATTAGATCATTTTGATCCACCCTAGGCTTATTCTTGTCCAATTAGGGCTTTTAACCAATCTTGTGCATCCAATAAGTTCATTTGTGTCATTGAATTAACATTTAGGTCATTTTCGTCCTCCCTAGACATATTCTTGTCCAATTAGGGTTTTTAACCAATATTGTGCATCCAATAGGTGTGTTTGTGTCATTGGATGATCAATTAGGTCATTTTCTTCCTCCCTAGGCTTATTCTTGTCCAATTAGGGTTTTTAACCAATCTTGTGCATCCAATACGTATGTTTGTGTCGTTGGATGATCAATTACGTCATTTTGATCCTCCCTAGGCTTATTCATGTCGAATTAGGGTTTTTAACCAATCTTGTGCATCCAATAAGTTCATTTGTGTCATTGGATTAACATTTAGGTCATTTTCGTCCTCCCTAGGCATATTCTTGTCCAATTAGGGTTTTTAACCAATCTTGTGCATCCAATAGGTGTGTTTGTGTTATTGGATGATCAATTAGGTCATTTTCGTCCTCCCTAGGCTTATTCTTGTTCAATTAGGGTTTTTAACCAATCTTGTGCATCCAATAGGTTTGTTTGTGTCATTGGATGATCAATTAGGTCATTTTCGTCCTCCCTAGGCTTATTCTTGTCCAATTAGGGTTTTTTACCAATCTTGTGCATCCAATAGGTGTGTTTGTGTCATTGGATGATCAATTAGGTCATTTTCGTCCTCCCTAGGCATATTCTTGTCGAACTATGGTTTTTAACCAATCTTGTGCATCCAATAGGTGTGTTTGTGTAATTGGATGATCAATTAGGTCATTTTCGTCCTCCCTAGGCTTATTCTTGTCCAATTAGGGTTTTTAACAAATCTTGTGCATCCAATAAGTTCATTTGTGTCATTGGATGATCAATTAGGTCATTTTCGTCCTCCCTAGGCTTATTCTTGTCCAATTAGGGTTTTTAACCAATCTTGTGCATCCAATAGGTGTGTTTGTGTCATTGGATGATCAATTAGGTCATTTTCGTCCTCCCTAGGCTTATTCTTGTCCAATTAGGGTTTTTAACCAATCTTGTGCATCCAATAGGTGTGTTTGTGTCATTGAATGATCGATTAGGTCATTTTCGTCCTCCCTTGACTTATTCTTGTCAAATTAGGGTTTTTAACCAATCTTGTGCATCCAATAACTTTGTTTGTGTCATTGAATTAATATTTTGGTCATTTTCGTCCTCCCTAGGCATATTCTTGTCCAATTAGGGTTTTTAACCAATCTTGTGCATCCAATAGGTGTGTTTGTGTCATTGGATGATCAATTAGGTCATTTTCGTCCTCCCAAGGCTTATTCTTGTTCAATTAGGGTTTTTAACCAATCATGTGCATCCAATAACTTTGTTTGTGTCATTGAATTAATATTTAGGTCATTTTCGTCCTCCCTAGGCATATTCTTGTCCAATTAGGGTTTTTAACCAATCTTGTGCATCCAATAGGTGTGTTTGTGTCATTGGATGATCAATTAGGTCATTTTCGTCCTTCCTAGGCTTATTCTTGTCCCATTAGGGTTTTTAACCAATCTTGTGCATCCAATAAGTTCATTTGTGTCATTGGATTAACATTTAGGTCATTTTCGTCCTCCCTAGGCATATTCTTGTCCAATTAGGGTTTTTAACCAATCTTGTGCATCCAATAGGTGTGTTTGTGTCATTGGATGATCAATTTGGTCATTTTCGTCCTTTCTATGCTTATTCTTGTCCAATTAGGGTTTTTAACCAATCTTGTGCATCCAATAAGTTCATTTGTGTCCTTGGATGATCAATTAGGTCATTTTCGTCCTCCCTAGGCATATTCTTGTCCAACTAGGGTTTTTAACCAATCTTGTGCATCCAATAGGTGTGTTTGTGTCATTGGATGATCAATTAGGTCATTTTCGTCCTCCCTAGGCTTATTCTTGTCCAATTAGGGTTTTTAACCAATCTTGTGCATCCAATAGGTGTGTTTGTGTCATTGGATGATCAATTAGGTCATTTTCGTCCTCCCTAGGCTTATTCTTGTCCAATTAGGGTTTTTAACCAATCTTGTGCATCCAATAGGTGTGTTTGTGTCATTGGATGATCAATAAGGTCATTTTCGTCCTACCTAGGCTTATTCTTGTCCGATTAGGGTTTTTAACCAATCTTGTGCATCCAATAAGTTGAGTTTTGTCATTAGATTAAGATTTAGGTCATTTTCGTCCTCCCTAGGCTTATTCTTGTCCAATTAGGGTTTTTAACCAATCTTGTGCATCCAATAGGTGTGTTTGTGTCATTGGATGATCAATTAGGTCATTTTCGTCCTCCCTAGGCTTATTCTTGTCCAATTAGGGTTTTTAACCAATCTTGTGCATCCAATAGGTGTGTTTGTGTCATTGAATGATCAATTAGGTCATTTTCGTCCTCCCTAGGCTTATTCTTGTCCAATTAGGATTTTTAACCAATCTTGTGCATCCAATAAGTTCATTTGTGTCATTGGATGATCAATTAGGTCATTTTCGTCCTCCCTAGGCATATTCTTGTCCAACTAGGGTTTTTAACCATTCTTGTGCATCCAATAGGTGTGTTTGTGTCTTTGGATGATCAATTAGGTCATTTTCGTCCTCCCTAGGCTTATTCTTGTCCAATTAGGGTTTTTAACCAATCTTGGGCATCCAATATGTGTGTTTATGTCATTGGATGATCAATTAGGTCATTTTCGTCCTCCCTAGGCTTATTCTTGTCCAATTAGGGTTTTTAACCAATCTTGTGCATCCAATAGGTGTGTTTGTGTCATTGGATGATCAATTAGGTCATTTTCGTCCTCCCTAGGCTTATTCTTGTCCAATTAGGGTTTTTAACCAATCTTGTGCATCCAATAGGTGTGTTTGTGTCATTGGATGATCAATTAGGTCATTTTCGTCCACCCTAGGCTTATTCTTGTCCAATCAGGGTTTTTAACCAATCTTGTGCATCCAATAGGTGTGTTTGTGTCATTGGATGATCAATTAGGTCATTTTCGTCCTCCCTAGGCTTATTCTTGTCCAATTAGGGTTTTTAACCAATCTTGTGCATCCAATAGGTGTGTTTGTGTCATTGGATGATCAATTAGGTCATTTTCGTCCTCCCAAGGCTTATTCTTGTCCAATTAGGTTTTTAACCAATCTTGTGCATCCAATAGGTGTGTTTGTGTCATTGGATGATCAATTAGGTCATTTTCGTCCTCCCTAGGCTTATTCTTGTCCAATTAGGGTTTTTAACCAATCTTGTGCATCCAATAGGTTTTTTTGTGTCATTGGATGATCAATTAGGTCATTTTCGTCCTCCCTAGGCTTATTCTTGTCCAATTAGGGTTTTTAACCAATCTTGTGCATCCAATAGGTTCATTTGTGTCATTGGATTAACATTTAGGTCATTTTCGTCCTCCCTAGTCATATTCTTATCCAATTAGGGTTTTTAACCAATCTTGTGCATCCAATAGGTGTGTTTGTGTCATTGGATGATAAATTAAGTCATTTTC
Organism: Cicer pinnatifidum; assembly: GCA_037974775.1. NCBI lineage: Eukaryota > Viridiplantae > Streptophyta > Magnoliopsida > Fabales > Fabaceae > Cicer > Cicer pinnatifidum. The sequence goes on along the minus strand of JBBPBR010001889.1, from coordinate 774,546 downwards.
GTCCTCCCTAGGCTTATTCTTGTTCAATTAGGGTTTTTAACCAATCTTGTGCATCCAATAGGTTTGTTTGTGTCATTGGATGATCAATTAGGTCATTTTCGTCCTCCCTAGGCTTATTCTTGTCCAATTAGGGTTTTTAACACATCTTGTGCATCAAATAGGCGTGTTTGTGTCTTTGGATGATCAATTAGGTCATTTACGTCCTCCCGAAGCTTCTTCTCGACCAATTAGGGTTTTGAACCAATCTTCTGCATCCAATAGGTTCATTTGTGTCATTGGATTAACATTTAGGTCATTTTCGTCCTCCCTAGTCATATTCTTATCCAATTAGGGTTTTTAACCAATCTTGTGCATCCAATAGGTGTGTTTGTGTCATTGGATGATAAATTAGGTCATTTTCGTCCTCCCTAGGCTTATTCATGTCCAATTAGGGTTTTTAACCAATCTTGTGCATCCAATAGGTGTGTTTGTGTCATTGGATGATCAATTAGGTCATTTTCTTCCTCCCTAGGCTTATTCTTGTCCAATTAGGGTTTTTAACCAATCTTGTGCATCCAATAGGTGTGTTTGTGTCATTCGATGAACAATTAGATCATTTTGATCCACCCTAGGCTTATTCTTGTCCAATTAGGGCTTTTAACCAATCTTGTGCATCCAATAAGTTCATTTGTGTCATTAAATTAACATTTAGGTCATTTTCGTCCTCCTTAGACATATTCTTGTCCAATTTGGGTTTTTAACCAATATTGTGCATCCAATAGGTGTGTTTGTGTCATTGGATGATCAATTAGGTCATTTTCTTCCTCCCTAGGCTTATTCTTGTCCAATTAGGGTTTTTAACCAATCTTGTGCATCCAATACGTGTGTTTGTGTCGTTGGATGATCAATTACGTCATTTTGATCCTCCCTAGGCTTATTCATGTCTAATTAGGGTTTTTAACCAATCTTGTGCATCCAATAAGTTTATTTGTGTCATTGGATTAACATTTAGGTCATTTTCGTCCTCCCTAGGCATATTCTTGTCCAATTAGGGTTTTTACCCATTCTTGTGCATCCAATAGGTGTGTTTGTGTCATTGGATGATCAACTAGGTCATTTTGATCCTCCCTAGGCTTATTCTCGACCAATTAGGGTTTTTAACCAATCTTGTGCATCCAATAGGTGTGTTTGTGTTATTGGATGATCAATTAGGTCATTTTCGTCCTCCCTAGGCTTATTCTTGTTCAATTAGGGTTTTTAACCAATCTTGTGCATCCAATAGGTTTGTTTGTGTCATTGGATGATCAATTAGGTCATTTTCGTCCTCCCTAGGCTTATTCTTGGCCAATTAGGGTTTTTAACACATCTTGTGCATCAAATAGGTGTGTTTGTGTCTTTGGATGATCAATTAGGTCATTTTCGTCCTCCCGAAGCTTATTCTCGACCGATTAGGGTTTTTAACCAATCTTGTGCATCCAATAGGTTCATTTGTGTCATTGGATTAACATTTAGGTCATTTTCGTCCTCCCTAGTCATATTCTTATCCAATTAGGGTTTTTAACCAATCTTGTGCATCCAATAGGTGTGTTTGTGTCATTGGATGATAAATTAGGTCATTTTCGTCCTCCCTAGGCTTATTCTTTTCCAATTAGGGTTTTTAACCAATCTTGTGCATCCAATAGGTGTGTTTGTGTCATTGGATGATAAATTAGGTCATTTTCGTCCTCCCTAGGTTTATTCTTTTCCAATTAGGGTTTTTAACCAATCTTGTGCATCAAATAGGTGTGTTTGTGTCTTTGGATGATCAATTAGGTCATTTTCGTCCTCCCGAAGCTTATTCTCGACCGATTAGGGTTTTTAACCAATCTTGTGCATCCAATAGGTTCATTTGTGTCATTGGATTAACATTTAGGTCATTTTCGTCCTCCCTAGTCATATTCTTATCCAATTATGGTTTTTAACCAATCTTGTGCATCCAATAGGTGTGTTTGTGTCATTGGATGATAATTTAGGTCATTTTCGTCCTCCCTAGTCATATTCTTGTCCATTTAGGGTTTTTAACCAATCTTGTGCATCCAATAGGTGTGTTTGTGTCATTGGATGATAAACTAGGTCATTTTCGTCCTCCCTAGGCTTATTCTTGTCCAATTAGGGTTTTTAACCAATCTTGTGCATCCAATAGGTGTGTTTGTGTCATTGGATGATCAATTATGTCATTTTGATCCTCCCTAGGCTTATTCTTGTCCAATTAGGGTTTTTAACCAAACTTGTGCATCCAATAAGTTCATTTGTGTCATTGGATTAACATTTAGGTCATTTTCGTCCTCCCTAGGCATATTCTTGTCCAATTAGGGTTTTTAACCAATCTTGTTCATCCAATAGGTGTGTTTGTGTCATTGGACAATCAATTAGGTCATTTTCATCCTCCCTATCCTTATTCTTGTCCAATTGGGGTTTTTAACCAATCTTGTGCATCCAATAAGTTCATTTGTGTCATTGGATTAACATTTAGCTCATTTTCGTCCTCCCTAGTCATATTCTTATCCAATTATGGTTTTTAACCAATCTTGTGCATCCAATAGGTGTGTTTGTGTCATTGGATGATAATTTAGGTAATTTTCTTCCTCCCTAGGCTTATTCTTGTCCAATTAGGGTTTTTAACCAATCTTGTGCATCCAATAGGTGTGTTTGTGTCATTGGATGATCAATTAGGTCATTTTCTTCCTCCCTAGGCTAATTCTTGTCCAATTAGGGTTTTTAACCAATCTTGTGCATCCAATAGGTGTGTTTGTGTCATTCGATGAACAATTAGATCATTTTGATCCACCCTAGGCTTATTCTTGTCCAATTAGGGCTTTTAACCAATCTTGTGCATCCAATAAGTTCATTTGTGTCATTGAATTAACATTTAGGTCATTTTCGTCCTCCCTAGACATATTCTTGTCCAATTAGGGTTTTTAACCAATATTGTGCATCCAATAGGTGTGTTTGTGTCATTGGATGATCAATTAGGTCATTTTCTTCCTCCCTAGGCTTATTCTTGTCCAATTAGGGTTTTTAGCCAATCTTGTGCATCCAATACGTGTGTTTGTGTCGTTGGATGATCAGTTACGTCATTTTGATCCTCCCTAGGCTTATTCATGTCTAATTAGGGTTTTTAACCAATCTTGTGCATCCAATAAGTTCATTTGTGTCATTGGATTAACATTTAGGTCATTATCGTCCTCCCTAGGCATATTATTGTCCAATTAGGGTTTTTACCCATTCTTGTGCATCCAATAGGTGTGTTTGTGTCATTGGATGATCAATTAGGTCATTTTGATCCTCCCTAGGCTTATTCTCGACCAATTAGGGTTTTTAACCAATCTTGTGCATCCAATAGGTGTGTTTGTGTTATTGGATGATCAATTAGGTCATTTTCGTCCTCCCTAGGCTTATTCTTGTTCAATTAGGGTTTTTAACCAATCTTGTGCATCCAATAGGTTTGTTTGTGTCATTGGATGATCAATTAGGTCATTTTCGTCCTCCCTAGGCTTATTCTTGGCCAATTAGGGTTTTTAACACATCTTGTGCATCAAATAGGTGTGTTTGTGTCTTTGGATGATCAATTAGGTCATTTTCGTCCTCCCGAAGCTTATTCTCGACCGATTAGGGTTTTTAACCAATCTTGTGCATCCAATAGGTTCATTTGTGTCATTGGATTAACATTTAGGTCATTTTCGTCCTCCCTAGTCATATTCTTATCCAATTAGGGTTTTTAACCAATCTTGTGCATCCAATAGGTGTGTTTGTGTCATTGAATGATAAATTAGGTCATTTTCGTCCTCCCTAGGCTAATTCTTGTCCAATTAGGGTTTTTAACCAATCTTGTGCATCCAATAGGTGTGTTTGTGTCATTGGATGATCAATTAGGTCATTTTCTTCCTCCCTAGGCTTATTCTTGTCCAATTAGGGTTTTTAACCAATCTTGTGCATCCAATAGGTGTGTTTGTGTCATTGGATGATCAATTATGTCATTTTGATCCTCCCTAGGCTTATTCTTGTCCAATTAGGGTTTTTAACCAAACTTGTGCATCCAATAAGTTCGTTTGTGTCATTGGATTAACATTTAGTTCATTTTCGTCCTCCCTAGTCATATTCTTATCCAATTAGGGTTTTTAACCAATCTTGTGCATCCAATAGGTGTGTTTGTGTCATTGGATGATAATTTAGGTAATTTTCTTCCTCCCTAGGCTTATTCTTGTCCAATTAGGGTTTTTAACCAATCTTGTGCATCCAATAGGTGTGTTTGTGTCATTGGATGATCAATTAGGTCATTTTCTTCCTCCCTAGGCTAATTCTTGTCCAATTAGGGTTTTTAACCAATCTTGTGCATCCAATAGGTGTGTTTGTGTCATTCGATGAACAATTAGATCATTTTGATCCACCCTAGGCTTATTCTTGTCCAATTAGGGCTTTTAACCAATCTTGTGCATCCAATAAGTTCATTTGTGTCATTGAATTAACATTTAGGTCATTTTCGTCCTCCCTAGACATATTCTTGTCCAATTTGGGTTTTTAACCAATATTGTGCATCCAATAGGTGTGTTTGTGTCATTGGATGATCAATTAGGTCATTTTCTTCCTCCCTAGGCTTATTCTTGTCCAATTAGGGTTTTTAACCAATCTTGTGCATCCAATACGTGTGTTTGTGTCGTTGGATGATCAATTACGTCATTTTGATCCTCCCTAGGCTTATTCATGTCTAATTAGGGTTTTTAACCAATCTTGTGCATCCAATAAGTTTATTTGTGTCATTGGATTAACATTTAGGTCATTTTCGTCCTCCCTAGGCATATTCTTGTCCAATTAGGGTTTTTACCCATTCTTGTGCATCCAATAGGTGTGTTTGTGTCATTGGATGATCAACTAGGTCATTTTGATCCTCCCTAGGCTTATTCTCGACCAATTAGGGTTTTTAACCAATCTTGTGCATCCAATAGGTGTGTTTGTGTTATTGGATGATCAATTAGGTCATTTTCGTCCTCCCTAGGCTTATTCTTGTTCAATTAGGGTTTTTAACCAATCTTGTGCATCCAATAGGTTTGTTTGTGTCATTGGAGGATCAATAAGGTCATTTTTGTCCTCCCTAGGCTTATTCTTGTCCAATTAGGGTTTTTAACACATCTTGTGCATCAAATAGGTGTGTTTGTGTCTTTGGATGATCAATTAGGTCATTTTCGTCCTCCCGAAGCTTATTCTCGACCGATTAGGGATTTTAACCAATCTTGTGCATCCAATAGGTTCATTTGTGTCATTGGATTAACATTTAGGTCATTTTCGTCCTCCCTAGTCATATTCTTATCCAATTAGGGTTTTTAACCAATCTTGTGCATCCAATAGGTGTGTTTGTGTTATTGGATGATCAATTAGGTCATTTTCGTCCTCCCTAGGCTTATTCTTGTTCAATTAGGGTTTTTAACCAATCTTGTGCATCCAATAGGTTTGTTTGTGTCATTGGATGATCAATTAGGTCATTTTCGTCCTCCCTAGGCTTATTCTTGTCCAATTAGGGTTTTTAACACATCTTGTGCATCAAATATGTGTGTTTGTGTCTTTGGTTGATCAATTAGGTCATTTTCGTCCTCCCCAAGCTTCTTCTCGACCAATTAGGGTTTTTAACCAATCTTCTGCATCCAATAGGTTCATTTGTGTCATTGGATTAACATTTAGGTCATTTTCGTCCTCCCTAGTCATATTCTTATCCAATTAGGGTTTTTAACCAATCTTGTGCATCCAATAGGTGTGTTTGTGTCATTGGATGATAAATTAGGTCATTTTCGTCCTCCCTAGGCTTATTCATGTTCAATTAGGGTTTTTAACCAATTTGTGCATCCAATAGGTGTGTTTGTGTCATTGGATGATCAATTAGGTCATTTTCGTCCTCCCTAGGCTTATTCTTGTCCAATTAGGGTTTCTAACCAATCTTGTGCATCCAATAGGTGTGTTTGTGTCATTGGATGATCAATTATGTCATTTTGAACCTCCCTAGGCTTATTCTTGTCCTATTAGGGTTTTTAACCAAACTTGTGCATCCAATAAGTTCATTTGTGTCATTGGATTAACATTTAGGTCATTTTCGTCCTCCCTAGGCATATTCTTGTCCAATTAGGGTTTTTAACCAATCTTGTGCATCCAATAGGTGTGTTTGTGTCATTGGATGATCAATTAGGTCATTTTGATCCTCCCTATGCTTATTCTTGTCCAATTAGGGTTTTTAACCAATCTTGTGCATCCAATAGGTGTGTTTGTGTCATTGGATGATCAATTAGGTCATTTTCGTCCTCCCTAGGCTTATTCTTGTCCAATTAGGGTTTTTAACCAATCTTGTGCATCCAATAGGTGTGTTTGTGTCATTGGATGATCAATTAGGTCATTTTCGTCCTCCCTAGGCTTATTCTTGTCGAATTAGGGTTTTTAACCAATCTTGTGCATCCAATAAGTTCATTTGTGTTATTGGATTAACATTTAGGTCATATTCGTTCTCCCTTGGCTTATTCTTGTCCAATTAGGGTTTTTAACCAAACTTTTGCATCCAATAGGTGTGTTTGTGTCATTCGATGATCAATTAGGTCATTTTTGTCCTCCCTAGGCATCTTCTTGTCCAATTAGGGTTTTTAACCAATCTTGTGCATCCAATAGGTGTGTTTGTGTCATTGGATGATCAATTAGGTCATTTTCGTCCTCCCTAGGCTTATTCTTGTCCAATTAGGGTTTTTAACCAATCTTGTGCATCCAATAGGTGTGTTTGTGTCATTGGATGATCAATTAGGTCATTTTCGTCCTCCCTAGGCTTATTCTTATCCAATTAGGGTTTTTAGCCAATCTTGTGCATCCAATAGGTGTGTTTGTGTCATTGGATGATCAATTAGGTCATTTTCGTCCTCCCTAGGCTTATTCTTGTCCAATTAGGGTTTTTAACCAATCTTGTGCATCCAATATGTTCATTTGTGTCATTGGATTAACATTTAGGTCATATCCGTCCTCCCTAGGCATATTCTTGTCCAATTAGGGTTTTTAACCAATCTTGTGCATCCAATAGGTGTGTTTGTGTCATTGGATGATCAATTAGGTCATTTCCGTCCTCCCTAGGCTTATTCTTGTCCAATTAGGGTTTTTAACCAATCTTGTGCATCCAATAGGTGTGTTTGTGTCATTGGATGATCAATTAGGTCATTTTCGTCCTCCCTAGGGTTATTCTTGTCCAATTAGGGTTTTTAACCAATCTTGTGCATCCAATAAGTTGAGTTGTGTCATTGGATTAATATTTAGGTCATTTTCATTCTCCCTAGGCTTATTTTTGTCGAATTAGGTTTTTAACCAATCTTGTGCATCCAATAAGTTCATTTGTGTCATTGGATTAACATTTAGGTCATTTTCGTCCTCCCTAGGCATATTCTTGTCCAATTAGGGTTTTTAACCAATCTTGTGCATCCAATAGGTGTGTTTGTGTCATTGGATGATCAATTAGGTCATTTTCGTCCTCCCTAGGCTTATTCTTGTCCAATTAGGGTTTTTAACCAATCTTGTGCATCCAATAGGTGTGTTTGTGTCATTGGATGATCAATTAGGTCATTTTCGTCCTCCCTAGGCTTATTCTTGTCCAATTAGGGTTTTTAACCAATCTTGTGCATCCAATAGGTATGTTTGTGTCATTGGATGATCAATTAGGTCATTTTCGTCCTCCCTAGGCATATTCTTGTCCAATTAGGGTTTTTAACCTATCTTGTGCATCCAATAGGTGTGTTTGTGTCATTGGATGATCAATTAGGTCATTTTCGTCCTCCCTAGGCTTATTCTTGTCCAATTAGGGTTTTTAACCAATCTTGTGCATCCAAAAAGTTCATTAGTGTCATTGGATGATCAATTAGGTCATTTTCGTCCTCCCTAGGCATGTTCTTGTCCAACTAGGGTTTTTAACCAATCTTGTGCATCCAATAGGTGTGTTTGTGTCATTGGATGAACAATTAGGTCATTTTCGTCCTCCCTAGGCTTATTCTTGTCCAATTAGGGTTTTTAACCAATCTTGTGCATCCAATAAGTTGAGTTGTGTCATTGGATTAACATTTAGGTCATTTTCGTTCTCCCTAGGCTTATTATTGTCCAATTAGGGTTTTTAACCAATCTTATGCATCCAATAAGTTCATTTGTGTCATTGGATTAACATTTAGGTCATATCCGTCCTCCCTAGGCATATTCTTGTCCAATTAGGGTTTTTAACCAATCTTGTGCATCCAATAGGTGTGTTTGTGTCATTGGATGATCAATTAGGTCATTTTCGTCCTCCCTAGGCTTATTCTTGTCCAATTAGGGTTTTAACCAGTCTTGTGCATCCAATAGGTGTGTTTGTGTCATTGGATGATCAATTAGGTTATTTTCTTCATCCCTAGGCTTATTCTTGTCCAATTAGGGTTTTTAACCAATCTTGTGCCTCCAATAAGTTCATTTGTGTCATTGAATTAACATTTAGGTCATTTTCGTCCTCCCTAGGCATATTCTTGTCCAATTAGGGTTTTTAACCAATATTGTGCTTCCAATAGGTGTGTTTGTGTCATTGGATGATCAATTAGGTCATTTTCGTCCTCCCTAGGCTTATTCTTGTCCAATTAGGGTTTTTAACCAATCTTGTGCATCCAATAGGTGTGTTTGTGTCATTGGATGATCAATTAGGTCATTTTCTTCCTCCCTAGGCTTATTCTTGTCCAATTAGGGTTTTTAACCAATCTTGTGCATCCAATAGGTGTGTTTGTGTCATTGGATGATCAATTATGTCATTTTGATCCTCCCTAGGCTTATTCTTGTCGAATTAGGGTTTTTAACCAAACTTGTGCATCCAATAAGTTCATTTGTGTCATTGGATTAACATTTAGGTCATTTTCGTCCTCCCTAGGCATATTCTTGTCCAATTAGGGTTTTTAACCAATCTTGTTCATCCAATAGGTGTGTTTGTGTCATTGGATGATCAATTAGGTCATTTTGATCCTCCCTATCCTTATTCTTGTCCAATTGGGGTTTTTAACCAATCTTGTGCATCCAATAAGTTCATTTGTGTCATTGGATTAACATTTAGGTCATTTTCGTCCTCCCTAGTCATATTCTTATCCAATTATGGTTTTTAACCAATCTTGTGCATCCAATAGGTGTGTTAGTGTCATTGGATGATAATTTTGGTCATTTTCGTCCTCCCTAGTCATATTCTTGTCCATTTAGGGTTTTTAACCAATCTTGTGCATCCAATAGGTGTGTTTGTGTCATTGGATGATAAATTAGGTCATTTTCGTCCTCCCTAGGCTTATTCTTGTCCAATTAGGGTTTTTAACCAATCTTGTGCATCCAATAGGTGTGTTTGTGTCATTGGATGATCAATTAGGTCATTTTCTTCCTCCCTAGGCTTATTCTTGTCCAATTAGGGTTTTTAACCAATCTTGTGCATCCAATAGGTGTGTTTGTGTCATTGGATGATCAATTATGTCATTTTGATCCTCCCTAGGCTTATTCTTGTCCAATTAGGGTTTTTAACCAAACTTGTGCATCCAATAAGTTCATTTGTGTCATTGGATTAACATTTAGGTCATTTTCGTCCTCCCTAGGCATATTCTTGTCCAATTAGGGTTTTTAAGCAATCTTGTTCATCCAATAGGTGTGTTTGTGTCATTGGAAGATCAATTAGGTCATTTTGATCCTCCCTATCCTTATTCTTGTCCAATTGGGGTTTTTAACCAATCTTGTGCATCCCATAAGTTCATTTGTGTCATTGGATTAACATTTAGCTCATTTTCGTCCTCCCTAGTCATATTCTTATCCAATTATGGTTTTTAACCAATCTTGTGCATCCAATAGGTGTGTTTATGTCATTGGATGATAATTTAGGTAATTTTCTTCCTCCCTAGGCTTATTCTTGTCCAATTAGGGTTTTTAACCAATCTTGTGCATCCAATAGGTGTGTTTGTGTCATTGGATGATCAATTAGGTTATTTTTTTCCTCCCTAGGCTAATTCTTGTCCAATTAGGGTTTTTAACCAATCTTGTGCATCCAATAGGTGTGTTTGTGTCATTCGATGAACAATTAGATCATTTTGATCCACCCTAGGCTTATTCTTGTCCAATTAGGGCTTTTAACCAATCTTGTGCATCCAATAAGTTCATTTGTGTCATTGAATTAACATTTAGGTCATTTTCGTCCTCCCTAGACATATTCTTGTCCAATTTGGGTTTTTAACCAATATTGTGCATCCAATAGGTGTGTTTGTGTCATTGGATGATCAATTAGGTCATTTTCTTCCTCCCTAGGCTTATTCTTGTCCAATTAGGGTTTTTAACCAATCTTGTGCATCCAATACGTGTGTTTGTGTCGTTGGATGATCAATTACGTCATTTTGATCCTCCCTAGGCTTATTCATGTCTAATTAGGGTTTTTAACCAATCTTGTGCATCCAATAAGTTTATTTGTGTCATTGGATTAACATTTAGGTCATTTTCGTCCTCCCTAGGCATATTCTTGTCCAATTAGGGTTTTTACCCATTCTTGTGCATCCAATAGGTGTGTTTGTGTCATTGGATGATCAACTAGGTCATTTTGATCCTCCCTAGGCTTATTCTCGACCAATTAGGGTTTTTAACCAATCTTGTGCATCCAACAGGTGTGTTTGTGTTATTGGATGATCAATTAGGTCATTTTCGTCCTCCCTAGGCTTATTCTTGTCCAATTAGGGTTTTTAACACATCTTGTGCATCAAATAGGTGTGTTTGTGTCATTGGATGATCAATTAGGTCATTTTCGTCCTCCCGAAGCTTATTCTCGACCGATTAGGGATTTTAATCAATCTTGTGCATCCAATAGGTTCAATTCTGTCATTGGATTAACATTTAGGTCATTTTCGTCCTCCCTAGTCATATTCTTATCCAATTAGGGGTTTTAACCAATCTTGTGCATCCATTAGGTGTGTTTGTGTCATTGGATGATAAATTAGGTCATTTTCGTCCTCCCTAGGCTTATTCTTGTCCAATTAGGGTTTTTAACCAATCTTGTGCATCCAATAGGTGTGTTTGTGTCATTGGATGATCAATTAGGTCATTTTCTTCCTCCCTAGGCTTATTCTTGTCCAATTAGGGTTTTTAACCAATCTTGTGCATCCAATTGGTGTGTTTGTGTCATTGGATGATCAATTATGTCATTTTGATCCTCCCTAGGCTTATTCTTGTCCAATTAGGGTTTTTAACCAAACTTGTGCATCCAATAAGTTCATTTGTGTCATTGGATTAACATTTAGGTCATTTTCGTCCTCCGTAGGCATATTCTTGTCCAATTAGGGTTTTTAACCAATCTTGT
>JBBPBR010001889.1:752678-763025 GCA_037974775.1 Cicer pinnatifidum | reverse complement strand
CTTGTGCATCCAATAAGTTCATTTGTGTCATTGGATTAACATTTAGGTCATTTTCGTCCTCCTTAGGCATATTCTTGTCCAATTAGGGTTTTTAACCAATCTTGTTCATCCAATAGGTGTGTTTGTGTCATTGGATGATCAATTAGGTCATTATCGTCCTCCCTAGGCGTATTCTTGTCCAATTAGGGTTTTTAACCAATCTTGTGCATCCAATAGGTGTGTTTGTGTCATTGGATGATCAATTAGGTCATTTTCTTCCTCCCTAGGCTTATTCTTGTCCAATTAGGGTTTTTAACCAATCTTGTGCATCCAATAGGTGTGTTTGTGTCATTGGATGATCAATTATGTCATTTTGATCCTCCCTAGGCTTATTCTTGTCCAATTAGGGTTTTTAACCAAACTTGTGCATCCAATAAGTTCGTTTGTGTCATTGGATTAACATTTAGGTCATTTTCGTCCTCCCTAGGCATATTCTTGTCCAATTAGGGTTTTTAACCAATCTTGTTCATCCAATAGGTGTGTTTGTTTCATTGGATGATCAATTAGGTCATTTTGATCCTCCCTATCCTTATTCTTGTCCAATTGGGGTTTTTAACCAATCTTGTGCATCCAATAAGTTCATTTGTGTCATTGGATTAACATTTAGGTCATTTTCGTCCTCCCTAGTCATATTCTTATCCAATTATGGTTTTTAACCAATCTTGTGCATCCAATAGGTGTGTTTGTGTCATTGGATGATAATTTAGGTCATTTTCGTCCTCCCTAGTCATATTCTTGTCCATTTAGGGTTTTTAACCAATCTTGTGCATCCAATAGGTGTGTTTGTGTCATTGAATGATAAATTAGGTCATTTTCGTCCTCCCTAGGCTTATTCTTGTCCAATTAGGGTTTTTAACCAATCTTGTGCATCCAATAGGTGTGTTTGTGTCATTGGATGATCAATTAGGTCATTTTCTTCCTCCCTAGGCTTATTCTTTTCCAATTAGGGTTTTTAACCAATCTTGTGCATCCAATAGGTGTGTTTGTGTCATTGGATGATCAATTATGTCATTTTGATCCTCCCTAGGCTTATTCTTGTCCAATTAGGGTTTTTAACCAAACTTGTGCATCCAATAAGTTCATTTGTGTCATTGGATTAACATTTAGGTCATTTTCGTCCTCCCTAGGCATATTCTTTTCCAATTAGGGTTTTTAACCAATCTTGTTCATCCAATAGGTGTGTTTGTGTCATTGGATGATCAATTAGGTCATTTTGATCCTCCCTATCCTTATTCTTGTCCAATTAGGGTTTTTAACCAATCTTGTGCATCCAATAGGTGTGTTTGTGTCATTGGATGATCAATTATGTCATTTTGATCCTCCCTAGGCTTATTCTTGTCCAATTAGGGTTTTTAACCAAACTTGTGCATCCAATAAGTTCATTTGTGTCATTGGATTAACATTTAGGTCATTTTCGTCCTCCCTAGTCATATTCTTATCCAATTATAGTTTTTAACCAATCTTGTGCATCCAATAGGTGTGTTTGTGTCATTGGATGATAATTTAGGTAATTTTCTTCCTCCCTAGGCTTATTCTTGTCCAATTAGGGTTTTTAACCAATCTTGTGCATCCAATAGGTGTGTTTGTGTCATTGGATGATCAATTAGGTCATTTTCTTCCTCCCTAGGCTAATTCTTGTCCAATTAGGGTTTTTAACCAATCTTGTGCATCCAATAGGTGTGTTTGTGTCATTCGATGAACAATTAGATCATTTTGATCCACCCTAGGCTTATTCTTGTCCAATTAGGGCTTTTAACCAATCTTGTGCATCCAATAAGTTCATTTGTGTCATTGAATTAACATTTAGGTCATTTTCGTCCTCCCTAGACATATTCTTGTCCAATTTGGGTTTTTAACCAATATTGTGCATCCAATAGGTGTGTTTGTGTCATTGGATGATCAATTAGGTCATTTTCTTCCTCCCTAGGCTTATTCTTGTCCAATTAGGGTTTTTAACCAATCTTGTGCATCCAATACGTGTGTTTGTGTCGTTGGATGATCAATTACGTCATTTTGATCCTCCCTAGGCTTATTCATGTCTAATTAGGGTTTTTAACCAATCTTGTGCATCCAATAAGTTTATTAGTGTCATTGGATTAACATTTAGGTCATTTTCGTCCTCCCTAGGCATATTCTTGTCCAATTAGGGTTTTTACCCATTCTTGTGCATCCAATAGGTGTGTTTGTGTCATTGGATGATCAACTAGGTCATTTTGATCCTCCCTAGGCTTATTCTCGACCAATTAGGGTTTTTAACCAATCTTGTGCATCCAATAGGTGTGTTTGTGTTATTGGATGATCAATTAGGTCATTTTCGTCCTCCCTAGGCTTATTCTTGTTCAATTAGGGTTTTTAACCAATCTTGTGCATCCAATAGGTTTGTTTGTGTTATTGGAGGATCAATTAGGTCATTTTTGTCCTCCCTAGGCTTATTCTTGTCCAATTAGGGTTTTTAACACATCTTGTGCATCAAATAGGTGTGTTTGTGTCTTTGGATGATCAATTAGGTCATTTTCGTCCTCCCGAAGCTTATTCTCGACCGATTAGGGATTTTAACCAATCTTGTGCATCCAATAGGTTCATTTGTGTCATTGGATTAACATTTAGGTCATTTTCGTCCTCCCTAGTCATATTCTTATCCAATTAGGGTATTTAACCAATCTTGTGCATCCAATAGGTGTGTTTGTGTCATTGGATGATAAATTAGGTCATTTTCGTCCTCCCTAGGCTTATTCTTGTCCAATTAGGGTTTTTAACCAATCTTGTGCATCCAATAGGTGTGTTTGTGTCATTGGATGATCAATTAGGTCATTTTCTTCCTCCCTAGGCTTATTCTTGTCCAATTAGGGTTTTTAACCAATATTGTGCATCCGATTGGTGTGTTTGTGTCATTGGATGATCAATTATGTCATTTTGATCCTCCCTAGGCTTATTCTTGTCCAATTAGGGTTTTTAACCAAACTTGTGCATCCAACAAGTTCATTTGTGTCATTGGATTAACATTTAGGTCATTTTCGTCCTCCGTAGGCATATTCTTGTCCAATTAAGGTTTTTAACCAATCTTGTTCATCCAATAGGTGTGTTTGTGTCATTGGATGATTAATTAGGTCATTTTGATCCTCCCTATCCTTATTCTTGTCCAATTGGGGTTTTTAACCAATCTTGTGCATCCAATAAGTTCATTTGTGTCATTGGACTAACATTTAGGTCATTTTCGTCCTCCCTAGTCATATTCTTATCCAATTATGGTTTTTAACCAATCTTGTGCATCCAATAGGTGTGTTTGTGTCATTGGATGATAATTTAGGTAATTTTCTTCCTCCCTAGGCTTATTCTTGTCCAATTAGGGTTTTTAACCAATCTTGTGCATCCAATAGGTGTGTTTGTGTCATTGGATGATCAATTAGGTCATTTTCTTCCTCCCTAGGCTAATTCTTGTCCAATTAGGGTTTTTAACCAATCTTGTGCATCCGATAGGTGTGTTTGTGTCATTCGATGAACAATTAGATCATTTTGATCCACCCTAGGCTTATTCTTGTCCAATTAGGGCTTTTAACCAATCTTGTGCATCCAATAGGTGTGTTTGTGTCATTGGATGATAAATTAGGTAATTTTCTTCCTCCCTAGGCTTATTCTTGTCCAATTAGGGTTTTTAACCAATCTTGTGCATCCAATAGGTGTGTTTGTGTCATTGGATGATCAATTAGGTCATTTTCGTCCTCCCTAGGCTTATTCTTGTCCAATTAGGGTTTTTAACCAATCTTGTGCATCCAATAGGTGTGTTTGTGTCATTGGCAGATCAATTAGGTCATTTTCGTCCTCCCTAGGCTTATTCTTGTCCAATTAGGGTTTTTAACCAATGTTGTGCATCCAATAGGTGTGTTTCGGTAATTGGATGATCAATTAGGTCATTTTCGTCCTCCCTTGGCATATTCTTTTCCAATTAGGGTTTTTAACCAATATTGTGTATCCAATAGGTGTGTTTGTGTCATTGGATGATCAATTAGGTTATTTCGTCCTCCCTAGGCTTATTCTTGTCCAATTAGGGTTTTAACCAGTCTTGTGCATCCAATAGGTGTGTTTGTGTCATTGAATTAACATTTAAGTCATTTTCGTCCTCCCTAGGCATATTCTTGTCCAATTAGGGTTTTTAACCAATCTTGTGCATCCAATAGGTGTGTTTGTGTCATTCGATGATCAATTAGGTCATTTTCGTCCACCCTAGGCTTATTGTTGTCCAATTAGGGTTTTTAACCAATCTTGTAATCTTGTGCATCCAATAAGTTCGTTTGTGTCATTGGATTAACATTTAGTTCATTTTCGTCCTCCCTAGTCATATTCTTATCCAATTAGGGTTTTTAACCAATCTTGTGCATCCAATAGGTGTGTTTGTGTCATTGGATGATAATTTAGGTAATTTTCTTCCTCCCTAGGCTTATTCTTGTCCAATTAGGGTTTTTAACCAATCTTGTGCATCCAATAGGTGTGTTTGTGTCATTGGATGATCAATTAGGTCATTTTCTTCCTCCCTAGGCTAATTCTTGTCCAATTAGGGTTTTTAACCAATCTTGTGCATCCAATAGGTGTGTTTGTGTCATTCGATAAACAATTAGATCATTTTGATCCACCCTAGGCTTATTCTTGTCCAATTAGGGCTTTTAACCAATCTTGTGCATCCAATAAGTTCATTTGTGTCATTGAATTAACATTTAGGTCATTTTCGTCCTCCCTAGGCTTATTCTTGTCCAATTTGGGTTTTTAACCAATATTGTGCATCCAATAGGTGTGTTTGTGTCATTGGACGATCAATTACGTCATTTTGATCCTCCCTAGGCTTATTCATGTCTAATTAGGGTTTTTAACCAATCTTGTGCATCCAATAAGTTTATTTGTGTCATTGGATTAACATTTAGGTCATTTTCGTCCTCCCTAGGCATATTCTTGTCCAATTAGGGTTTTTACCCATTCTTGTGCATCCAATAGGTGTGTTTGTGTCATTGGATGATCAACTAGGTCATTTTGATCCTCCCTAGGCTTATTCTCGACCAATTAGGGTTTTTAACCAATCTTGTGCATCCAATAGGTGTGTTTGTGTTATTGGATGATCAATTAGGTCATTTTCGTCCTCCCTAGGCTTATTCTTGTTCAATTAGGGTTTTTAACCAATCTTGTGCATCCAATAGGTTTGTTTGTGTCATTGGAGGATCAATTAGGTCATTTTTGTCCTCCCTAGGCTTATTCTTGTCCAATTAGGGTTTTTAACACATCTTGTGCATCAAATAGGTGTGTTTGTGTCTTTGGATGATCAATTAGGTCATTTTCGTTCTCCCGAAGCTTATTCTCGACCGATTAGGGATTTTAACCAATCTTGTGCATCCAATAGGTTCATTTGTGTCATTGGATTAACATTTAGGTCATTTTCGTCCTCCCTAGTCATATTCTTATCCAATTAGGGTTTTTAACCAATCTTGTGCATCCAATAGGTGTGTTTGTGTTATTGGATGATCAATTAGGTCATTTTCGTCCTCCCTAGGCTTATTCTTGTTCAATTAGGGTTTTTAACCAATCTTGTGCATCCAATAGGTTTGTTTGTGTCATTGGAGGATCAATTAGGTCATTTTTGTCCTCCCTAGGCTTATTCTTGTCCAATTAGGGTTTTTAACACATCTTGTGCATCAAATAGGTGTGTTTGTGTCTTTGGATGATCAATTAGGTCATTTTCGTCCTCCCGAAGCTTATTCTCGACCGATTAGGGTTTTTAACCAATCTTGTGCATCCAATAGGTTCATTTGTGTCATTGGATTAACATTTAGGTCATTTTCGTCCTCCCTAGTCATATTCTTATCCAATTAGGGTTTTTAACCAATCTTGTGCATCCAATAGGTGTGTTTGTGTCATTGGATGATAAATTAGGTCATTTTCGTCCTCCCTAGGCTTATTCTTTTCCAATTAGGGTTTTTAACCAATCTTGTGCATCCAATAGGTGTGTTTGTGTCATTGGATGATAAATTAGGTCATTTTCGTCCTCCCTAGGTTTATTCTTTTCCAATTAGGGTTTTTAACCAATCTTGTGCATCAAATAGGTGTGTTTGTGTCTTTGGATGATCAATTAGGTCATTTTCGTCCTCCCGAAGCTTATTCTCGACCGATTAGGGTTTTTAACCAATCTTGTGCATCCAATAGGTTCATTTGTGTCATTGGATTAACATTTAGGTCATTTTCGTCCTCCCTAGTCATATTCTTATCCAATTATGGTTTTTAACCAATCTTGTGCATCCAATAGGTGTGTTTGTGTCATTGGATGATAATTTAGGTCATTTTCGTCCTCCCTAGTCATATTCTTGTCCATTTAGGGTTTTTAACCAATCTTGTGCATCCAATAGGTGTGTTTGTGTCATTGGATGATAAACTAGGTCATTTTCGTCCTCCCTAGGCTTATTCTTGTCCAATTAGGGTTTTTAACCAATCTTGTGCATCCAATAGGTGTGTTTGTGTCATTGGATGATCAATTATGTCATTTTGATCCTCCCTAGGCTTATTCTTGTCCAATTAGGGTTTTTAACCAAACTTGTGCATCCAATAAGTTCATTTGTGTCATTGGATTAACATTTAGGTCATTTTCGTCCTCCCTAGGCATATTCTTGTCCAATTAGGGTTTTTAACCAATCTTGTTCATCCAATAGGTGTGTTTGTGTCATTGGATGATCAATTAGGTCATTTTGATCCTCCCTATCCTTATTCTTGTCCAATTGGGGTTTTTAACCAATCTTGTGCATCCAATAAGTTCATTTGTGTCATTGGATTAACATTTAGGTCATTCTCGTCCTCCCTAGTCATATTCTTATCCAATTATGGTTTTTAACCAATCTTGTGCATCCAATAGGTGTGTTTGTGTCATTGGATGATATTTTAGGTCATTTTCGTCCTCCCTAGTCATATTCTTGTCCATTTAGGGTTTTTAACCAATCTTGTGCATCCTATAGGTGTGTTTGTGTCATTGGATGATAAATTAGGTCATTTTCGTCCTCCCTAGGCTTATTCTTGACCAATTAGGGTTTTTAACCAATCTTGTGCATCCAATAGGTGTGTTTGTGTCATTGGATGATCAATTAGGTCATTTTCTTCCTCCCTAGGCTTATTCTTGTCCAATTAGGGTTTTTAACCAATCTTGTGCATCCAATAGGTGTGTTTGTGTCATTGGATGATCAATTATGTCATTTTGATCCTCCCCAGGCTTATTCTTGTCCAATTAGGGTTTTTAACCAAACTTGTGCATCCAATAAGTTCATTTGTGTCATTGGATTAACATTTAGGTCATTTTCGTCCTCCCTAGGCATATTCTTGTCCAATTAGGGTTTTTAACCAATCTTGTTCATCCAATAGGTGTGTTTGTGTCATTGGATGATCAATCAGGTCATTTTGATCCTCCCTAGGCTTATTCTTGTCCAATTAGGGTTTTTAATCAATCTTGTGCATCCAATAAGTTCATTTGTGTCAATAAATTAACATTTAGGTGATTTTCGTCCTCCCTAGTCATATTACTTGTCCAATTAGGGTTTTTAACCAATCTTGTGCATCCAATAGGTGTGTTTGTGTCATTGGATGATCAATTAGGTCATTTTCGTCCTCCCTAGGCTTATTCTTGTCCAATTAGGGTTTTTAACCAAACTTGTGCATCCAACAGGTGTGTTTGTGTCATTGGATGATCAATTAGGTCATTTTTGTCCTCCCTAGGCTTATTCTTGTCCAATTAGGGTTTTTAACCAATCTTGTGCATCCAATAGGTGTGTTTGTGTCATTGGATGATCAATTAGGTCATTTTCGTCCTCCCTAGGCTTATTCTTGTCCAATTAGGGTTTTTAACCAATCTTGTGCATCCGATAAGTTTGTTTGTGTCATTGAATTAATATTTAGGCCATTTTCGTCCTCCCTAGGCATATTCTTGTCCAATTAGGGTTTTTAACCAATCTTGTGCATCCAATAGGTGTGTTTGTGTCATTGGATGATCAATTAGGTCATTTTCGTCCTCCCTAGGCTTATTCTTGTCCAATTAGGGTTTTTAACCAATCTTGTGCATCCAATAGGTTTGTTTGTGTCATTGGATGGTCAATTAAGTTATTTTCGTCCTCCCTAGGCTTATTCTTGTCCAATTAGGGTTTTTAACCAATCTTGTGCATCCAATAGGTGTGTTTGTGTCATTGGATGATCAATTAGGTCATTTTCGTCCTCCCTAGGCTTATTCTTGTCCAACTAGGGTTTTTAACCAATCTTGTGCGTCCAATAAGTTCATTTGTGTCATTGGAAGATCAATTAGGTCATTTTCGTCCTCCCTAGGCATATTCTTGTCCAATTAGGGTTTTTAACCAATCTTGTGCATCCAATAGGTGTGTTTGTGTCATTGGATGATCAATTAGGTCATTTTCGTCCTCCCTAGGCTTATTCTTGTCCAATTAGGGTTTTTAACCAATCTTGTGCATCCAATAGGTGTGTTTGTGTCATTGGATGATCAATTAGGTCATTTTCGTCCTCCCTAGGCTTATTCTTGTCCAATTAGGGTTTTTAACCAATCTTGTGCATCCAATAGGTGTGTTTGTGTCATTGGATGATCAATTAGGTCATTTTCGTCCTTTCTATGCTTATTTTTGTCCAATTAGGGTTTTTAAGCAATCTTGTGCATCCAATAAGTTCATTTGTGTCATTGGATGATCAATTAGGTCATTTTCGTCCTCCCTAGGCATATTCTTGTCCAACTAGGGTTTCTAACCAATCTTGTGCTTCCAATAGATGTGTTTGTGTCATTGGATGATCAATTAGGTCATTTTCGTCCTCCCTAGGCTTATTCTTGTCCAATTAGGGTTTTTAACCAATCTTGTGCATCCAATAGGTGTGTTTGTGTCATTGGATGATCAATTAGGTCATTTTCGTCCTCCCTAGGCTTATTCTTGTCCAATTAGGGTTTTTAACCAATCTTGTGCATCCAATAGGTGTGTTTGTGTCATTGGATGATCAATTAGGTCATTTTCGTCCTCCCTAGGCTTATTCTTGTCCAATTAGGGTTTTTAACCAATCTTGTGCATCCAATAAGTTCATTTGTGTCATTGGATGATCAATTAGGTCATTTTCGTCCTTCCTAGGCATATTCTTGATCAACTAGGGTTTTAAACCAATCTTGTGCATCCAATAGGTGTGTTTGTGTCATTGGATGATCAATTAGGTCATTTTCGTCCTCCCTAGGCTTATTCTTGTCCAATTAGGGTTTTTAACCAATCTTGTGCATCCAATAGGTGTGTTTGTGTCATTGGATGATCAATTAGGTCATTTTCGTCCTCCCTAGGCTTATTCTTGTCCAATTAGGGTTTTTAACCAATCTTGTGCATCCAATAGGTGTGTTTGTGTCATTGGATGATCAATTAGGTCATTTTCGTCCTCCCTAGGCTTATTCTTGTCCAATTAGGGTTTTTAACCAATCTTGTGCATCCAATAGGTGTGTTTGTGTCATTGGATGATCAATTAGGTCATTTATCGTCCTCCCTAGGCTTATTCTTGTCCAATTAGGGTTTTTAACCAATCTTGTGCATCCAATAGGTTGAGTTGTGTCATTGGATTAACATTTAGGTCATTTTCGTCCTCCCTAGGCATATTCTTGTCCAATTAGGGTTTTTAACCAATCTTGTGCATCCAATAGGTGTGTTTGTGTCATTGGATGATCAATTAGGTCATTTTCGTCCTCCCTAGGCTTATTCTTGTCCAATTAGGGTTTTTAACCAATCTTGTGCATCCAATAGGTGTGTTTGTGTCATTGGATGATCAATTAGGTCATTTTCGTCCTCCCTAGGCTTATTCTTGTCCAATTAGGGTTTTTAACCATTCTTGTGCATCCAATAGGTGTGTTTGTGTCATTGGATGATCAATTAGGTCATTGTTGTCCTCCCTAGGCTTATTCTTGTCCAATTAGGGTTTTTAACCAATCTTGTGCATCCAATAGGTGTGTTTGTGTCATTGGATGATCAATTAGGTCATTTTCGTCCTCCCTAGGCTTATTCTTGTCCAATTAGGGTTTTTAACCAATCTTGTGCATCCAATAGGTGTGTTTGTGTCATTGGCAGATCAATTAGGTCATTTTCGTCCTCCCTAGGCTTATTCTTGTCCAATTAGGGTTTTTAACCAATGTTGTGCATCCAATAGGTGTGTTTCTGTAATTGGATGATCAATTAGGTCATTTTCGTCCTCCCTTGGCATATTCTTTTCCAATTAGGGTTTTTAACCAATATTGTGTATCCAATAGGTGTGTTTGTGTCATTGGATGAT